>VYZQ01009550.1:29297-71868 GCA_013400655.1 Mystacornis crossleyi
ACTGAAGATTCATTAATAAAGTTGACTATAAGATTCCATTACTGCAAATGCCTGATTTATCCACGTGCATTGCCCTCACATCTCTCTCTGTCTCTGCATTAAAGACTGCAGAGCAGCAGCCAGGCTTCTCTGGGTCTAATGTAGGGGGGAATTTGTCATAGAAAGGTTCCAGCAAGAGCCACTGTTTCCCTCAGCCATCCACTGCTCCATCTCAGTGGCGAACCAAAATGTGTTATGCATGAAGTGTTTGCTCCTTTAGTGAGACAGAAGTTGAACTCGCTCTCTGATGCAGCTGAGGCTACCAAGGGATGTGTTTTGGCAAACAGGATCTTCTGGGCCTGTCAGCAAAAGAAAGGTATCTCTCCTTTTTCGGTTGTACATTTTTTTCTGTACAAAGAGGGAAGTATGACTGTCAGTTGGGACAAGTGAAGAGGCTTCAAGTGGACGATCTTCATCCCAGTGTGGTGAGAGCCTGTTACTAGATGTGCCTGTTATTTAAAGGTCAGTTGGGAAATGAACTGCCAGGGGAAGCATCTTCAAAGCACATTTCATCCAGCTATTTTCCTTGTGTATGGAATGAGATGAATATCCAACATGGGATGAGATGAATCACCTGAAGGGCCTGAATCTCTCTAGTGACTACATAAGCAGCCTGATAAGTGGAAGGGAAGCCCTTTAGGTGGAACACTGAAGTGACTTGAGTAAGTTTTACAAATATACAGAGTCATCCTCCCTCTTTTTTTGGGTTTTGGGTTTTTTTTTCTGGTAAACAGGAGTATTTGAAAAGTGGAGGTTGAAAACATTTCTATGGGAGATAGCATCTCCAAAGCAACAGGTGGTCAGTTCCATGTGGAAATACACCTGACATCAACAGTAATCCCAGCTGCACGGGGCTCCAAGTATTTCTCCTTTATCCTATTTATTTCAGCTGAAAAGCAGCATTTGTGGTCTTAGGGCTTTCCACAAAGCAAACCCTCCAGAGAGCTGCAGCCTAAACAGAGCAGTGGGCCAATGTGTGTTTCACAGTTCTTGTCTTACTCTTAATATTTAAATGTATATCCATCTTTAAAGGAGCTGTTTCATTAGTGTTTTATTTACAAGCGTACTATTAAGTCTCAGAGGATTCAGGTGTGAGCCTTGAACTGTATGGTCAGTAGCTTTCCCTGCCTGAGGATGATACAACAAGCTCCCATTCCTGTTCAAAACTCCCATTCTAGTCTTCCCAGCCTAGACACCTTTTGCACAAAATTATCTGTATTATCCCAAGTTAAACATTATGTGTGTGCTGGCATTTTCCCCAGGGCCTTCAGAGAGCAGTCTGTGTTCTAAAACAGGAAGAAAATAATCATTTGTCCCCAGAATTGTCCTAGCATCCAGGTTCTGGAGCTTAACTCCACTTCGCCATGTCCTGGGCCAGCACTGAGTTTTCATGTTTCTCCTGGGAGAGCAGAAAGCAGTGAGACATCCTCCAACTGGGGTACTACCTCATTCAAACCTGTTTTTTCCCTGATACCATTCACCATATTCACAGCCCCCTGCCACATGCTGACATCCCAGGCAAGACTGCTCTAGCTATCCATATTTCCTGGATGATGACCAACATTTCTGTATGACATCTCATCCCTTCTTTTTCCTTATGAACCTCCTGGGCATCAGTCTGGAGTAGGGTGTCTGTGTTCGTGCATCCCTCCTTTAGACATACGGCTATGTCTTTTTCTGATTTAGCAGATAACACACTGCTTATGGCTCTTTTCAGCTTCATAATCTCTTTTATTTACTATTTCCCCCTCCCCCTGCCAAAGTAATTGACCATAATGTTACTTTTCTTATTCTCATTTATCACACCAGGAATTTCAGGCATAACCCCAAACTTGCCCGATACAATGTGTTCTGTAATGAAAACTTTACTCACTCTACCCTAAGGCATACAAAACTATGTCAGATATTTCCTGAAGGTGGTGTCTAATTATTGATTAATAAAAACTATGTCTGGCTTTGTTTCCCCTTGCTGCTCATTATGGCTTAGTAGTGATGTGGATTTGGGGTTGTTGTACCACTGAAATCAGGAGGAGGGGAAGAGGAACTGGCTGTGGATTTCCTTTCTTACCGTCAAATGAAGAGCATGCCTATCCCCACCATGATCATGGTCTGAGTTTCAGGATCCAGGGGGATTCCTGCCCCTTGCACTCCCACTCTGCAACTCTGTCCAATTTTTCACACCCTCGGTCTGGCTGCATATGTCTGCCATCTATTTCACATTCAACCTGTGCTCTACATTTCTTTTCCTAGTGCTGAAAACTTCAGGGGTGTAAAAGCTGAACCAAGCTGATTATCTCATAAGTAGGAAAAAGAACCCTTTGCCTGTAGGGTGTTTGGTGTGTGATCTTAATGCAGGCACTTGGATGAAGTGCTGAAAAAGTAGTACAACAGGGATGCATGTGGGATGGACTGTTTGCTGAAGTTTAGTACTTTGAAGGCTGAAAAGTGGAATGTATGAAGGAAAAGCAACAGAATTTGCTTGAGCTTTGGGTACATCCAGCTGGCCACCTCAGGACTGTGAGGGATGGGTCTGTTTGCATTTTCGGAGTCTTGATGTCAAAAACCTCTGGGATAGCTCAGCCATCCTTGCAAACAAGCAGTCATAGCACGAAACAGCAGTGTGACACCAACCTATTTTTATCCATGTCTTAGGTGAGAAGCAATACAGTAATTACTGTCTCTCTTTGGATATGAGACAAGTGGGAGAGAAAAAAAATCATCATGAACTATGTGGTACTTTGTTACCCTTCAGATTTTCAAGCTGGGGGAAGGGAGGTGGTGGTTTATCCTGATGGCAGTCCTGCTATAGAAACAGGAGTATGTGCACCTCTTGTCTTCTGGCTGTATGCACATATGCTTTATGTCCACTCACCCCCAAAGCACTGCTCATCATCCCCCACCACCCTCATCCATGGAGGTTTCCTGGAGGGACTTCTTGGTCTTTTGCATTGCTGCTCCTCCACTTGTCTGGAAGAAAAGACACAGCAGGGAGCTGTAAGAGCAGAGCTGTTTCATGAGGGAGAACACCTCAGAGCTGAGGGGAAGTCCAGCATAATCCAAACCCTTGCTGGTGGTTCACTGTGCCACAGGGGCTTAAGCCAGGAGGCAGAGCCCTGGACAAGGTGAGGGGATGAACCTGGTCCAGGGTCCAGCCGAGACCACCAGGAGATACTGGCAGAGACAGGGCTGGAAACTGAGCTACAACCCAGGTGCAAGATCCAGCCAGGAGACAGAGACTAGGCAAGGACTGGGTGCCCAGGGCCAAGCAGGGCTGTGGGTCCGTGGTGACTCTCATGGAGATCAGTAAGGCTTATGGGGGTCATAAGGGCCTCAAAAGCTGTTACGGATCGCAGCCCAGGACCCCTGGCAGCTCTTACTGAAGGATGGTAAGTCTTAAATACAGATTCATCCATGTGGCCCCAAGGGTCCATTCATGAGGGAGCAGGCCCTTGCCAGCAAACACCATCAGAGTCATCACAAAGCCTTCAGATTCCCAGTACTGGCACAACAGATATTATCCCTGACTAGGAAAACCGTGTCCATTCCGTGTTTGCTCTCATGCAAATAGGCTGAAATGGGAAATGGAAATGAGGGTGTTGTTTGTCCCTGCCCCTTGCTTTTTCTTCCCAAATGTGTAAGTGCCATTGCATGTTTCCTCTTCTGTGTAGCGTTCCAGAATAAATACTTGATTTCTTTTTGCTTTATTATTTCTCCCCTGCGTTTTTATATCAACCACGAAGACTTAATCTGAAACACACACAGGAAAAAGGGAAATTATTGCTACTGTTTTCAGAGGTAATCAGTTTAATGTCAGATTCATGTGGATTTCTTCATAATGAACAGAACAAATTGAGCTCAAATTCAAACAGTGGGAATCTGAGTCAGAGAGGAAAATTAAAATGAAGAACATTAATATCCTGATTTCTAACCCAACCGAGACCTGATTGTTTCCTAAATGAAATCTCCCATCAAATTCCTTCCACCCACCCAAAAATATAATTAAGCTGTGATTTCCAGGCTGAAATCGTATCTGCACTGTGAACTCAGCAGGGACAACTGTGTGTGTTGCAGAATTATTTTCAGGTGGATATATTTTCCTGCATTTGTAGGAAGCAGTTATTTAGAAAACACCAGTAGAAGGTTAAATTCTTCCTTTGGTAGGAGACTGTCACTCCAGAAGACGGGAGGTGTAGGTTAGCACTCAGACAGTGCAGTGAGTCGGGTTTGGGTCACTCTCCCCAGATCTGCCCTCTCTGCTGAGAGATGAGGGCTGCTGGATGTGTCTCAGGGTTGCAAGATCAAGAAGTTTAAGTTTAGCTCTCTGCAGGGGTGGTGGGTGCCATGGTGTGGACATAACTGGGCAATACAGCAGTGAAAACAGGGTAGAATTTGGTGTGGTAAAAAGCACAGGCAAGCAGGGGAGGAAGGAAAAAAATGGCAAGAAAAGAAAGGAGCAGAAGTGGGTTCCCCAGGGATCTCAAACCCCTTTCCCTGGTACACTTCAAAGTGCAGTTGCTGCTCTTTACAACCCATTTGCCAATGCTGACCCTTTGCTGCCTAGATAAAGCAGAGAGAGGGTGGAAATTTGGACAGAGGAAGTGCTACTGTTGTCATTCATCAGCCTTTCCCAAGATGCTTGTTTGCTCCTTGATGGATTAATGTGTCCGGTATGACAGAGATTTCTGCTAAATTTATGTTGCATATAAAACAAATAGCAAGCAGCCGAGCTCTGGGAGAGGTGGAAGTGCCTCTGCTCATCTTGACAGGATATTCAGAGGACACCACCAAATGATCTACCACAGTCTGTCTAAACACTTCTTACCTGCTCTAACACCTATGACTTTTCTTGTGGCTTAAAGATATTAGAGAATAAATACTTCCACTGTTTCCTTTCCATTTGGTGTCTTTTTCCAGTTGGCAGCAAACAGTGCCCCAGTTTCTCCTGTTAAGTCAGTCTGCTTCCATGTCATGTCTTTCAGAGAGATCATTGTAGGGTATGGGGACTTGCTCATTTTGAATTAGTGAGTTGTGGCTATATGAACATGGATGTTGGCAGCAGTGTTAATGGTCACTTTTTTCCCATTATTTCTTGTTCCTTTTGGGGTACTGGGGTAAGCAGGTTCAGTGCAGAGGACTCACAGGATGTCCAAGGTGCCCGCAGTTGCTCTCCTTCTTCATGAATGCATCTGTAGATGCCTAGAGTGAACTCAGCAAAATATTCATGGATATAAAAATACTCATTATTCTTGGGTTTTGAGCACTTAACAGCTCAAAAACAATTGAACTAAAGAAAAGTCTGTCTTCTGCAGACACTTTGGTCTTTTGAGTACCATCACTGCACAGCTGGGTATGTGGTGTAGAGCAAGAGGTGTGTCTGCTTAAATATCAGCACACCCTGGAGATGCTTTAAAATCTTTGAGCACTGTTTTCAGTGATGCTCGGGGTTTGATGGATGTAAATGCAGAGGAATTATCGAAGCTGAACTTGGGATGGCCCTTGGCAGGGACAGCAGCCTCAGTGACCATTCAGAGACCATCATCTGTCAACGTGCAAATCTCACTTCTTCATTGTCACTGCTTCAAATCTAAAACAGAGCACTTTCCCCCCGAACCTGTCCCTTTGTGCAGAGTGCTGAGAGGTGTCAGTGCCTAACGTTGTCTGTGCTGACCATTGCTGGGTTGACAGGGGCAAGGTGCTGCATGAACCTGAGGGATGCAGCAGTCCTTGCCCTTGAGCATCAGCCTTCACACTGCAAAGCCCTCAGTCCTGGGAAATTTATTCTGTGTTTCAAGGGATCCATCAGTCCTGGAGCCTGGAGGCCTCTGGTTTAGCCACAGACAGTGACAGCAGTGCCAGTCTCTTCCCCCTCTGGAATATGATTTGAAGTTCAGTTTCTATTATTTTTAAGTCCAGGCTGCTACTTGAGAAGGGGATTTTTGGAGGTGCTCAAGTGTCCCCTGGCTGTTCGGTGGATATCAAGGGGTAAGAAGCAGGGTAGAATCCCTTTTCTGCTAATCCTGTGGGCTGTCTTCTAGCATCTCATCCAGCCACAGCTGCTCAAGTGCTGCAGCTCCTGCTCTTCACGGGGCAGATTGGTGTTCAAGGGTGCTCACTGCTCCAGCACCCTGGTTCCTTGAATTAGTGCTCATAACTCCAGGGAGAGCCTGCAAAAGAAGTAGCATAGTCAATTTATATCAGGACTTTAAAACTTCCATTTTGCCCAGTGTAAGAGGCTGTTCCCTGACTTCCACATCGTAACACCACTGGCGTTTTCCTAATGAAGCTCTTTGGTTTCGTTCCCCCTGCCCTTCTGCTTCTTCTGTTCCCTCTTGTGACTCTTACAGACACTTGTCCTCCCCTGACCCCATGGATAGCCCTTCCTGGGGCCCATTGCCCAGATGGAGGAGGAGTATTTGGAGGAGTAGTCCACATGCCATTGCACCAGTTCAGTCGTGAGGGATTGCTGTTTGTAAGCCAAAAATCTCTGCAACCCTGTTAAGCAACTGTTGGTTTGGCTAAATGTCAGCAACTGGCCTCAAAATGACCCATCCTGATAATCACATATGAAGTAAAGAGAAATTCCAGGTAGGTGACAGCAGAGGAATATTTTCTCTTTGTAAGGGGAAGTCATCAGCCTTTTGGACTAGCAGATTGCTTCTGGCGGTTTTTATCTTTTTTTTTCCCACCCTCTTTTTCAATCAGCTGTACATTTTATGCTAGAAAAATTATGATTTTCTGCATCAAGGATCAAAACTTAGGGAGTTTAACTCCTATTTCTGCCTGTGTGCAAAATTAATCCCATTGTTGATATTCTCCCAGTTTATTTTGCCTCTCTGCTGCCTGGGACTGAGTTAGCTGAGATTTGTTGCAGTGATTTCAGTGAGTGACATGACATTCTTCCTTTGGGAGATATTATGAACTGGCTTTGATTTTAGGATTGACAGCCATATAATTGGAAGTTCAGTCATTAGGTGGATCAGCTTTAAAGAGGAAAAGTAAGGGCAAGGCAATTTCTGAAATCAGAGCAGGCTTTGAGGAGTATTAGATCTGGCAGAGGTTTGCTGCAGAGCAGTCTTAATATGATGACTGTGAAGGAGAAAGGAAGGAAGCATAGCTGCTTTTATAGATTCCTGTAAGCATGATCCAGTTTTCACCACAGGCAGGGCTCTCTGCACATCTTGTAAGGCCTCAGGTTTAGTGAGAAATAATCATAAACAAGAACAATTAGGGATAATGCATGTTTGTATAGTCTAGATACAATGTGGTATCAGCCCTTGGAAGGGGTAGTGGTGGTGTAAAGAAATGTCCCATCCTGGGACTATGTTTCTGCTGCAGGCAGTGAAAAAGTAATTATTGAGTGAGCAAATATTTTTAAATCGATGTGGACTAGCTGTGTGTTTTGAACATGGCCTGCAGATTATAATCCAACAGAGGTTTGTTGTCTGAAATCATTGCCGAAGGAAGAAAGGGGGGAAAAAAGGGGCAAAGAAATGCTTTCACTCCCGTCTCTACATAAAGGCGCGGGATGTTTCATTTGGCAGAAGATGGCCCAGAGCTTAACAACCTCATTTGCTGAAACTCCATTTCACTGCAGTCGGTATTAATAGCTTCACAATGAATAGATTAGATGCTGCAAGTGACAACAAACCTATTTGAGAGAAATTTAATAGGGAAGTTTATTGAAGTTTATTAACTGAATCCTGTTGGCTATTATAAGAGCACAGCTCGATAAATCTAAACGTCAGAGCATTCATTGGAAGGAACTCAGAAAAATGCTGAAAATACCTGTTGTCCTCCAGCAAATATGTGTGATTTTGCTTTTCATAATTGCATTTATTGTTGGAACAAATTGTGAACACATAGAAGACCAGGATTCTTTGAAGCACTTGAGAACTCTACCTGTAGAAAAGGACACTGTGGAATGCTGGTGAAAAAAGTCTCGAAGAAAACTGGAGCTTTGCCTCCTACAAACCTACTTCTGTTTTGGTGGGAGAAAAGTGGAATAAGCTAATACTAAGTGAAGTATAAAACCAGCCAGAATTTGCAAACTGAAATCAGTGCGGAGAGGCTATTCCAGTGACATTCAAGTCTGAATTATTTACTACACCTAGGGTAGGGCAGGGTGTGCTGTGGGGTTGTTTTAATGGACACTTAGGGAACGATTGAGCTCTTACCATGTCATTTGTGTCCAGGCTAAACCATGTCCCCCGATAGCTCAGAAACTGCACTACCTTCAGGGAATGGTTCGTGTTCTTCCTGACTGTCACTTGCCTCTGCAGGGTAGTCTGAAGTCAAGAACATGATGTGCAAGAAGCTGACCTGGTTCGTGGTGGATGTGAACCACCAGATAAGTTGAGTGCTTCAGGAGTCAGAGCAGGCAGGGTTGCAGCACTGTGCCCTTACCTTGCGGAAAGGGAGATGCACTGTTGGCAAAATAGGGAGGAAACAGGATTGAGATTGATCGAAAACACAGCAGTACATATATTTTCTTCTGAAACAAACAAAAAGAGCCCAAGAAAATCTACATTTTGGAATTGCTGGGTCAGAGGCAATGAAACATTTTGTTATGACTCAGATGTGCTTTTTCTAAACTATTTGTTTCTACTCTAATAAAAAGTTGACATAATACAAAAAAGTCCAAGCCGGCTTTCATACAAGCCACTCTTTTGGAACAAAAAGTGAAAACATTTAATTTGGAACATACCGATTTCTTATGGACAATTTTTAAGCATTCAGTGGTTCATCCAGTTAAATTTGTAAGCTGGTCCATTCTCCTTTCTCAGCAAAAGTGTTCTTCTGTCACATCTGCTGGGCAGTGGGGAAATCTCTCCATCCCCTGCTAAAATGCACATAGCAAACATACAGCTGATTTTGGTATGCAACTGAAAAGACCAGAAGTCAAAGAAGATACATGGTGGTGGTGTTACCTGTGCAGACAGATGATCCCAGTTAAAGTAGTGCTGTTCAAACCCTTCCAGCCAGGCAGAGCCATGGTGAGTGACAGCATTATTCAGAAAATCTGTAGGGAGCAGTTGAATCCAGTTCCCTTCCAGCTGGGTAGACTGTGCAGATGATTCAAGATAACCTCAGTGGCTTTGTCAGCCAGCTGCCCACAAGAAATTTTTTTGAATTTTGTTCCTGAGTGATGCAGTCTAGAGTCTGGCAACATGTGCTTGTCATCATAATTTTCATCCTTTCAGTGAGTGAATAAACCATACTTGTGTTTAACAAGGTGCAGTTTTCCCATGCAGTCATTACACAAATCTCTTCCAAAAAATTATTGCTACATTCAGTGTTGTCCTGCATCAAGGACATCAATTTCTACCTCAGAAAGGAAAGAAAAAGGTACCATTTGATTGCATACTGTCATTAAAATAATACCTACTTTCATAGACACAGAAAGCAGAAAGCTCTAGCTACCCGAATCCTTTGTGTCTGGTTATGGTGATGTTAAAAATTGTGGTATTTTCATTTTCTTTATCCCGGTTGGTTTTCCTAACAGTTTTTCTCAGTTTGCAAGTCAAAAGTGCAACCCTCCAGATCTCCCCCTGCACCATTAGCACAGGGCATGGCTTCTCCTAGCCTTTTAAATCCAGTAAGGCTGGATCTGTGGTGCTTGATTTATGAGGATCACTGATGCTGTGAGAGCGGCAGGAACATCTGCGTGTTACCCAGCGAATACTTGCCTTCTGAAAGACCATTATTTCTTTCTCCTTGTGATTGCAGCCTGTAAGCCCTTCACTTGAGGAAATCCAGTGTCAGGAAGACTTGAATTGAACACTGGCCTTTCCAGACACCTGAATTTGAATGTAATTTTGGATGTTAGATCTGACCTGGTAGCTGTGGTTTGCTCTGAACTGTTGAATACCAGTGGAAACAAGACTTGAAACTGTAGTTGTACCAGTGTGGTTGCAGGGAATGGTTTTTGTAGAGGTGTGAGTTCTGCTGTTAAATTTGTTTGCTGGTTGTAATGGTCTCATCATGCTGTGAAAGGTGAACCTGTGGATTTGAACTCTTTTTTTCTAACCCCAAATTCATGCTCCCACACGTGCACAGCATGATAGGGGTTTGGAAACAGAATGAATTTGCTTTCATTGGGGTACCTTTGACTAGCAGAACTGAAGGTGATTCAGCACAGCTGGGTAGAAGGCAGTTCCCCTGACTAAATAAAGAATGGTGGCTGTGTACTGAGCTTAGGTGGTTCAGCAGATGGCAAAGGAAGGATTTGTATACGGGCTGCTGTTGCTGGAAGGTAGGAAAGCAAGGATGATACAGAGCTGTGGGGTTTGCTGGGAGACATCTCTGTTGCACCACCGATGCTGAGAGCCGAGGATCCAGCAGCAAGTGAATAAGTAAAAGTAAGTGATAATAGCTGCTGCCTGCTGAGGATATTAGGCACATCGCCAACACTGGGCCAGACAGCTGCCAAGGGTCCCATCCCAAGAGTGCTCTGCCAGGGAGGAGATTCCAGGTGGTCGACAGGCAGTTGCAGCCCTGATCTTTCTGTTTTTTGGGCCCCTGGACATGCGCTGACCTTTGTAATTGCAGCCCCAGTGATGCACACCTGCACACAGGACTGCAGAATAGCCCTCTCTGCTTTTCCCCCATGGTATTTTGGGAGAGCATACTGCTATGATCCCGTGCTTACTTTATTGGTATTTTGTTGGCTTTCTATTACCAAGGCCATTTTCATGCAAATGAGGTCATAGTTCTGTAGTCTACCTGCTCCTTCTGCTCCTGCCTCATCTGCAGACCTAATCTGCTCTTCCTAATAGTCCCGTTGGTTGCTATAGCAATGATAAAGTGGTATGAAAAAGTCAGAATGATACTTAAATATATGGCTGGTATTACATTTTTTTTTTATTTCTTTCTCCTGGGAAAGAGAAACCAAATAATGAGGGGGGTTTTTTGTTTGTTTTTTGGGGGGTTTGGGGGTATATTACTGTTTTATCAAAAACTTTAACCATAGGCTTTTTGGAGCCTGGATGCAATCCTCTCTCAACACCCTTACAGGCTGGGAATTTTGCAACTCAAGAGGAGTTAGTGAGAAACAAGAGCCCAAATTTATGAATGCAGGGTACTTATCATTTTGTATTTATGATGCCAAAGTTGCATTTATTGTGACGTGCAGAGAGTGTGAAGTTTGCCAGCTCACTGTGACGGGAATCTGCTGCAGAGTGCATAGGGCTCAGTTGGGTCTCTAGAAGTATTGAAAGATATCTGAACATGTTAGCAGAGGGTTTGTTTTGGATTTGCTCCAGGAGACTTACTCAGCGCTGCCCTTGAAAGTGGCATTTTGAAGAGTAAATTAAAAAATCTTAATGTAATCAAGGGAGAGGAAGGCAGAAGATGGAGTGTTTTTGCTCACTTGCTGCATACAGGAATGGCTGTAGTACCAAGCCCTGTCTTTTACACACCTGAGAGCAAAAATGACTTACAGTATTTTCAACTTTTCAGGCAAGTTTGTAGTCAGAATCATGGATCTATATTAAAAATTGGTTGAAAGACCCATATTTGTGTGAATGCAGCTCACTCCAGAGCCCACCATGCTGGCAAATATAGGCGAGGAAAAGCTACATTTAAGTGCTGCCACAGGTTGATCCGTTCTTTCTTGTCACAGCCTGAGAGCATCCCTCATGCAAAACAGCTTCTCCTGCCCAGCCGTGGTGGGACCAGCTTGTTCCTGCCTGCTGAGGTTCACTAGACAAGATCAGGCCATGGATATGTTGAATGAGATGCTCTTTCTGGCAGCTGGCATTTAAAGACACCTCAAGCTAAAGTGCTGAAAAGCTCACCATGGGTATATTTTTCATATCAATTCTCACAGGGACTGAGTTGGAGATTGGGTTAAATCTCAAATGGGAGGATTATATCACTTCTGAGTTTATGGCTGGCATTAACTCTGGACCTTCTCATTACCTGTATAAAAGGGGGCCCCTTTTTGAATCTTTTATGGCCTGGCTTGATTAAAAGTGGAATGAAAGCAGAAACAATTTTAATGGGCTTAATTCTCACTGGTATAAAACTAGTGCAAGAAGAGAAATGGTTCCTACAGGCCTTCATCTCAGATGTATGTGAGATTTAGAGAAAACACATTACCAGAAAGAAAGAATTGATTCATTTACCTATTAGTTACATTCAAGGTTACTTAGTTAAGCGTTCATATAATGTTTTCTTACAGGAGACAGCTTTGTTTCCTTATTTTCAAACACAGCAGCTCATCTTGCTTTCCATCAGCATAGACAAAAATATCAGGTGAGAGAAAACAAGTCTTTTTTTTTCCAGCTGCATGTGTCGAGGAGCCTCCCTGGCATGCAGCCCCCATACAACGCTGCCTTCTACTTTGTCCTGTGCTCAAAAGACCGATTAAGTGATCCGCTAATGCCACATGCCTGGGGCTGGGAAGTGCTGGGGGATGATGGAGGAGAGGCCAGAAACAGTCTGCTCTCTCCTCTACCTGCACAAACTCAGGGAAATGCCATCCCAGGCCTGCGTACAAGCACAGCAGGAGGCAGCCTCCACCTAGCCTGAGGTTTGGCCAGTTTTTGCCTTTCTGTAAATAATTAGTAGGTGTGAGCTTTCAGAGGGCTCCGTGCAAAGGGGATTTGTACTAGCCAGAGGCCCTCAGGGCTTATATAGCCTCAGCAACTCCATCCAGAGAAGAAGATTGTACCCAGAGCCCCACATGCCTTGCAAACACGGCCTTCACCTCGGCACTGGGTCACCTCCTCCACGCCTAAAACAGGCAGATGGGGTCTCCATACCTCAGACACTGGTAAAAGTATTCCTGAAAGGGTTACTGGTTTTGAGGATTGGCTTTTCAGTTACTTCTTTGGGTTGAGGCTTTTGTATGTGGGTGACAGCCAGGTCACCTGAGCCCTCTGACAGTCCTGTCCTAACTAGCTCTAGTTGCCCCAGCAGTGACTTCTTTCCCAGTGGAAAGGTTGTGTCTTAAGAGTTTAGTCCTGGCAGTTAAAAACTATGGTCATCCTTCCTGCCCTAGACCTCAGTGGGAATGGCCCTGAAGGACAAGTTTTTTAATTCGGTCATGTCTCTGGAAAACAGAAGAGGTTCACAGCAAGGGCTTAAGGGTTTTTCATCCTGTAGGTCAGCTAAAAGGTAGGGGAAGACTTTGCTTCCTGGGTTGATGCCTGCAATAGGAATTGAGGTAGGTTTTAGCAGCCATTTGCCAAGCCGTGATGATCCCGAAAAGCACCAGTCCAGAGGCTGCGTCTCCAATGGATAAACCAAAGAGCAAAGGACAACTGCTGCCTGAGTGCTTGGAAAGAGCAGCAAAGAGGTGTGGGAGTGGGGAAACAAGGTGTTTGTGGGGCACACAGAGAGCCTCGAGACATGCACTTCGTGGCCCCTCTCATTCCTGGTAGAAATGCGTGACGGAGCTGTAGTGCTCTCACCTTCCAGGATGGATTCAGGTGGTTGCGGATGTTCTTGATGGTGGTATCAGAGAAGTAGTTGAAGTGAAACTTGCCCTCCTAGACATGAGAAACAGCTGCTGTTTGAGAAATGCTGAGAGCCTTCAGAGAGGCTGCATTCTCCATCCTTTCTCTTTAATTCTGCTTTTTTGATTTAGATGTGTTGCAAAGGACTGGTAAAAGAGATCCTAGCACATAGTGGGAGTTGAATGTGCTGTTGTCTGTTAGTCATTATATATATTTTTTTTAATTCATTTGGCACTTTCCGGAGATTTTTTTCCCCCCACATTGTGTAGGCTGCCATCTTCCTTTCTTTCTTTGTAGCAAGCATGTGGGCGCAGCCTTGCTTACACTCCGAGCAACTGGGGAACCACCATAAATGTAGCTTATCCGCTTTCTGATACATTTTCTTTTGCGTTGGTTTGGATTTGTGCATCGTCAGTAACATCTGTTCTGCTTTAGTGGCATACAGTTTTCCGAGTCTAATTAGCTGGCTGCTTGTAATCAGGACTATTTCAACTGTTGTCATTCTGAATGTTCTTTTTCCCTTTTTTTTAATACCACATTTGCCTGATTGACCTTTTTTGTTGTTTTTTTTCTCTGTCTTTCTATCGGGCTGCTCCAGGAGCCATGGCTAATCATCTTATAACCAATGCTCTGCTTCGTCCTCATGGCACTAACAACCCTTATAATACATTGCTCGGGGAATCGGCGGTCTATAACAACCCTTCTGTCAGCATGTACAACGCACAAGGTGTGCTGGAGTTTCTCTCTAATTTTTCTAGTGAGAATTCCATTTTCTGTGGCTTATTTTGGCCCATTTCTTTCTTTTTTTTTTTCTTCTTTTTTCTTTTTCTCTCCCCACGCACACACACTTTTTTTTTTTTTTTTGGAACTGGGCACGAAAAAGAGGTCCCCTCCCCTTTCTTTCATTTCAGTGCATCTTTCCATCTTCCAGATGCTATTTTTCCATGAGCAATCAAATTCACTTTGAAAGACTCTTGTCAGTTTTACTCAAAGCATTCATAGTGTTTTGATTTTGATTTTTTTAATTCTGTCTCCTTGCTTTTGTATTGTTTTGGTCTTGTGTGTGTGTGTGTGTGTGTTTTGTCGGACACATCCATCCCTCTCTTTGTTGTCAGCGCATTTCCTTGCTAAACCATTCATTTCAGAAACAGGAACACCTCTGAAGGTAAGTGAAGCCAAACTGGCCTTTGCCACCAAAGCTGCTCTCATTTGAAATGGCCTAGAGAAATGTGGTCAGCAGTGCACTGGTTTGCACAGGGAGTAAAATGCAAAATAAAACAAAACTGCCCTTGATCTCTAAGAAAAATGACAGCTGAAGCAAGAAGTGAAGGCGAGCTCCAAAGAGCAGAGCTGAGATAAGAAATGTTTTGCCGTTTGCATTTATACATTTTATATATGCTGCTGCTAGGGAAAAGGAAGTAATAGAAAAAAGGTGTAGTGAATCTACATAATCTTTGATCTCCTTGTTTTGGCAACAGAAAATAGGCAGAGTCAGCTGTATCTAAGGGAGGTTTCTGCTATGGAAATCACTCTTGTCACCTACATGTTTGTCTCTGCTGTGGCTTCTGTGGGAAGGGACAATGTTTGTAAGCTGATGTCCTGATGCTTCTGTGAGGGAGAGGCAGATGTGTTTAAGTAGGGCCTGAGGAGGAGATGGGGAGTGTGGAGTTCTGACAGCTCCTGTCTCTAGGTGGCTCCATCCTGCTCTGCCACTTCCATGGGGTTTTTTTTTTCTTTTGGTGTTACTTGTAAGGTGGCTGAATCATTGCAGAGTAACACTGCGTTCCAGCGCACGTGTGCCAACACTCTGCCAGCTCTCCACTCTCAATGAAGGCATCACTTCCCAGTGGAGGATCTCCAAGAGAGGGAAAATAATGATGGTTATAATGCAAGCAGGAAAGCCCCCTTTGTACTGTCTGGCAGCATGTTGTTTCTGACAGAAATAGATGTTGAACTGTATCACTAGGGTATTTGCATTCAAAGCACAAGGAAAGCACACGTGTTTTTGATCTTTTTGCTGTTTATTAATTTCCTAAACTATGCTAACTTTGTGCAACAAATTTGCTTCCAAGAATGCTTTTTTAAAAAAGGGGCAACTGTTAAACATGTAATGCTCTGAATTTTAAGAGTTTCAGTGTACTGCAAATGTTGAAATGAGCTTTGATGTTCTGACTAGTTTCTTGCATGATAACACTGAGGTGTGGGAGACTTTTAAATCAAATGGCAACAGGTAATGCTGAGTCAGCATTTGCCTTAAGAGGAGTCCTGATGTTCAGGTCTGGGTGCCTCAACTGAACCGAGGTGACTTGGGCAGAAATGTGTGTTACATGTATTTTAATAATTGTGTGTTCTTAAAATTTTTAATACTAGAATCTGATACAGTTACCTAAGCTAACAGAATGTTATTCCACAGAAATAGCGTAATTTTTGCAAGTGCTATTCTGTTCAACACAGTCAGATGAGTAACAGAGAAACCTATCCAGGCTTCATCCATGGGAAGTGAAGAAAGAGAGTGAGATGAATACTGGTCTCATTTAAACTCCTGGAGCTTTGCCATTGAATTCAGAGGCAGCAGAACCCAACCCATGCTTTTCAGGAGGCTGCAAGTTAATTAATGACCATACAACTGGTCATAGATACTAGTTTTCTAACTGGTTAGGTCCCTGGACAATTACGAACTGTGAATATTAAGAGATCCCATGGCAGAAATGAAGAGTAGCAAAACCAACCAGGCCTAGTGGTCTTGGTGGCCCTGTGGGGTTTACAGATGCTGCACCAGCAGGAATGCTAAAGCCAGGTTAGTGCATTGTAAAAGTAGATGCTGTCATCATCTCTGGGTGTGCCTTGGCTGTGGTTGGCATGCAGTGAGGCATTGTTAGCTAACACCATCCAACTAACTCATTCCACATCACTAAGGACATAATTTTTTTTGCACCTTCATATACTACTTTTGGTGATGGCTGTGGATGGGGCAGGACACCCTAAAGAACAAGGGACTAATCTGGTCCACCCATTTCTTTTTCCCTCCCCAGTTAGGTGTTTCAAAATACCTCTGCTTAAGCCAAAGCTGCCACATCTGTGGTAGAGGATCATCAGGGGCAGGAAGTCCTTAAAATTATGCTTGGAAAGAGGCGGGGAATCAGAACCTAAAAGGCCAAAATCTCATGTCCCAGTGGCATTAGAGATTCCTTGATAGGACACAGAGCGTAGAGGAAGGAAGAGGTGGTAGGTGCAGGGCTGAGTGCTCACTGCCGTTGGAAGCTGACAATGGCTCAGTCTCTCCAATGCAGAAAAACATCCCAACACCTTTTGTCAGAACTAATTTTGAGAAAAGGTTAACAAGCATTAATGACCATTAACAAACTCTAGTTAAAATCCAAGTGCCACAGACCACTGAAAAGTGGGAAGCTTAGCATTATCCCTGCCTCTTCATCTTATTCTCTGACTCTTCTTGTTTTAAGCCTTTCTTAATAGCTTCATTTAGCAATGCCATTATTCAAACTACTATTCCTCTTTTTTTTTTTTTCGCCAAGTCCATGTAGTTTGCCATATGTTTGGTTAAAGTAAAAATCAGACTTACCAAAGTCTGTAAAATGCCAGCAGCCCCATGATGAGCAAAGCCATACTCTTACAAAGCACTGTTGCAAAAGATGGACGGCAAAACATTTTTAGCAAGGAAACAGATTTCAGTTTCAACTGCTAGGGGTTATTGTAACTAACAGTAAGTAAAGCCATTCATTTTAAGACTTTGGAAGTGACAATGACAGTGCCTGTCTTTTCAAGCATGACCGTTACCAGCTTTAGAGTTTTCTTAAATTTCCTGGCATAATTTCTTCATTTGTGTTGCACGCTGAACATTTTTATAATGGCATTGGAAAGCAATTTAAATGTGATAATTTTTTTTAAATAAAAATGTAGACTATTGAATATTGCGCGTAAAATATTTTTTTTTCTGTCTAAAATGTCAATATTTTTAACCTGAAATAAACCTTGTAACAAATTCATGTATTCTGGGCAGTGGAAATTATTTCCGTTAACTCTCTTTTCTGCATATCATCAATTTGCTTTTTACTCATGTTTCTCCTACTGTCGCTGTAAGCTTACTTGTTGTTTTTTCTTTCCTTTTCTTCATGCTGTCGTTTAGAGCCCTACAGAGAGACAAGTATGGGAGTAAAGCTAAACATTGCATATCAAATGTAATTTTTTTTAGTTCACTTTTATTGCATCACATATAGATGATGTAGTTAATAAAGGAAATTAATCTCACAGTTTTGAAATCGAAAGACTATGAATATACATATGAATATATATGTGTATGCGTGTGTATGTATGTGTGTGTATATATATATGTATGTGTACATATATATATTGATGAGATTAGATTACGCTTTCTTTGTTTATTTCTCATTTTTGTGGTATCGTTTACCCAGCATAATTTGTCATTTAGTTGCGTATGCTTTTTTTTTTTTAAACTTCACATTTTTATTTGCGAGCTCATGACATTTTTATACGGCGTGTCCCATTGCAGCCCCCACTCTGTTCTCACCTGCAATGCCTCCCATTTTATTTCTGCACCAAACCCCAGATCTATGCATTGGCAGCAGGAGCACAGTGCTCAGTGCCTCAATGCATACATTTCTCAACGTAACCATCAAACAGAGCCTGTTGTACCTGTCACCCATTACATACGGCCCTCCCCCAAAAATTCTCACTTTTCATTTCTCCCCAAGCATCGTGACTCGATTGGAGAGCTTTCACCGTGAAAATCAACGGCTTTGCTCTATGTCTGTGATGGCTAGTTGATTTTTTGGCATAGCTCCCTCATTTGCTGGGAAACCCAGGATACGGCAGCACCCTCTAAGCTTCAGAAACCTAAAAGGTGACCGACACATTTGGGGCATTTCACTCAAAAGCAAGAAGAAGCCTTCAGTAGCACTTTCCAGCCCTTGACATACAGCAACTACTCCATCGCAGATATAGACTGAATCCTGTATTTTCAGAAGGTACACATGCCATGTACTAAGCATGGTATGAGCAACTGTTATCTGAAATTGTCAGTTTAATGGCTTCTCTGATCCACTGTGTCTTGCTGGGAGTTGCTTGCCAGTTTCTGGCAATGCCCTGAAGCCCTTAGCTGAGAGGTCAATAAGTTATTTCATACATCCCCATGCCTGCTCTCCTTCCAAGGAGGCCAATAATCCCAAGAAAGAAAGCCTGGTGGATTAACTGCTGGGCCTGATTTTCTTCTCCCTTTCCCACTCATGCTGGCATTGCTCTCAAAGCACTTCCCTGCCATCTCCCTCAGTGCTTTGGGAAAGAGCTGAGCTCCAGCCTTATGTTATCAGCGTTGAGACACCCATGGAGATGAGATAGGCAGTTAGAGCAGGGGCACCCCGAGACCCTGTTACTCCTCTCAGGTTCCCGTGAGCCCACCATACCATGGCAGTGATGGTACTTGCTGTATTCTCCGCTGAACCCACTGCTTTAACTTTACAGGTGGAATAGGAGCTATCTTTAAAGGCTTCACAAGACCCCAGAACAGCTGCCTCCAACATCAATTGTATTAGAAAATCCCCACCTGGCCAGTGTGGAGTAAATAATTTTGGTTGTGCCCTTGAGGCAGAAGAGGTAGGGCATTTAGCCTTGTTCCAGAAAATCCTGGGCCAGGAAGCACTTTGTGCCTCCACCTTGCTAATCCCTGAATCGTGCCATTCTGTCCTTATGTCTTAGTTTGTCCTGACAGCCTGCCCAGCGAAAGGGGAAAACAGACTTTTTTTTCCTCTAGGAAGGATACGCTCCCAAACAAAGTTTTGGTAGTGATTAGCCTGGGCTACAAATACTTTTCCCTCAACTGGGAGGAACTGCCCCCTTCCTCCAAAGCTCCTAGAGCCAGGACAGTTGGGACCAGCCCAGGGCCATCTGTTTTTCAGCTCCCCCAGGAATACATAAAGCACAAAACATGTAGGAGAATGCTGGCCAGGAGAGGTTATCCTTTCAGCTGGATATTGCCACGTCAACACTTGACAGTGCTTTCCATTTTTTTTTTTTTTTTTTGGTGGGAAGCCCTTGACCATCAGCTGGTTAGATGGAGCTGCGCCCTCCCATTTTGGCCACAACGGTCTCCTTGCTGCCCAGCCCCAGCAGCCGCGGCAGCCTAGGAAGGGGGTTTGAGTGTGCACGTCCTGCATGAGTGTCCTGTTTGTACAAGTCACCCTCTCTTGTGTAATGTTTTTCAGAGGGGCTTCTGAACAATGCCAGGGATACAAGTGTCACGGATACTCTACCACTGAATGGTAATCACGGCAACAGCTACAGCATCGCCAGCGGCGAGTACCTCAGCAACTGCGTGCAAATCCTTGACCGTGGGTACAACCACACGGAGAACGCCCTCGAGAAAAAGATCCTGAAGGAACTCACCTCCAACTACATCCCCTCCTACCTGAACAACCATGAGCGCTCCAGCGAGCAGAGCCGCAACTTGATGAACAAACTCGTCAACAGCGTGGGCGGCGGGANTCCTTCTTCCCTCCAGACAGACTTCATTATGTTAATGAAAGAGATAGATAACGGCACACTTCGTGGCCTTCTCAAGTTATGCCGTGTTTGTTTAAACAATCCTTGATGCTGTGTTGCTCTTAATACTGAGGACCTGATTTAAGAGGGGAAAAAAAGAATAATAAAAGGCCAAAAATGTGCATTTGAAACTAGTAGCGATGACGCATCTAGGTGGGAGCGCTGCATAAAACAAGCTAGCAAAACTCTTTCTTACCAATCCAGATCACATCATGGGTTATGGTCACTCACAACTTGGTTTCACTGCAGCGCCCTTTGCTGTGGGAGCAAACAAAACATAAACAAATTTAATGAGATGGAAGGGAATCCTAGAATCCTGTGCTAAAGGCATATTTTACATTTTGCTGTATTAACGGATGATAAAAACTAATGGCAGAAAAAGAGAAGCGAACAATTTCTATGTAATGTACAGATACTAGCATTGCACATATAGTCTGCTTTCTGTTCCTCCAGAACTTGCGTCCCTGTTAATGTAGTGGAAAAAAAAATAAGAACTTCTTTCTGTTGTGCTGGTCTTGTAAGTTTGTCTACCAGTAGGAGCAAGGTTTTTCATAACTCCTTCTTTTTTTTTTTAAATTTTGTTTTGCCTCTTCCACTGCTCCTTCCCTCTGTCCCCTCCCCATCCCA
Organism: Mystacornis crossleyi; assembly: GCA_013400655.1. Classification (NCBI taxonomy): domain Eukaryota; kingdom Metazoa; phylum Chordata; class Aves; order Passeriformes; family Timaliidae; genus Mystacornis; species Mystacornis crossleyi. Next base: position 49,997 of record VYZQ01009550.1, read on the forward strand.
GTTAAAAGAACTCACTGAGCAAAAAAAAAAAAAAAAAAAAAACAAACATCACTTTCTAAGGACCATTTTTAGTAACACCATCACCATTTCTTTTCAGCCAAGGCAGTCTTTTAATTTCCTCGCTGTATAACCTTTTTCAGCCGGCATGTTGCCAGCGGACCTTTTGGCAGACTAGAGCAGGGCAAACTTCTTCATTGTCAGTGCACAACCGATCGTGACGATAATCCTGTGAAGCATCTCTGGCAAGCAGCCCCTCAGCCAGGCCCTCGGGTCACATCCAGGGACTGGGAGGGGGTTTTATAGTCGTAGTGGGGGTTCTACAGGAGACGGCCATTTCCCTGGAGGAGCAAAGGGCCTTGTCGGCTCAGTCTGGTCCCCGGTTTAGGCACTTGTACTGCAGTGGTTAAGAAGAAAATAGATTGATGCATAGTGAGCTAAAAAGTACTTTGCAGTGATTTTTAATAAAAAAAAAAATATCCTCTGTTCATTATTTTTCCTAACAGGAAATTTATTTATTTGACCAGATTTTTAAGTAACATAGGCTTTCTGGAGGTAAATTAGCAGCACGGAGTATGAATTCTTCTTTTTCTCTTTTTTTCTTTTTTTTTTTTTAATTTATGATCCATTTTGTACGGTCTCAACAGTTGAATGACCTCATTACTAATATTTGTTGTAAAAGTGAAGCTTGTTTGCCAACCAATAAACAACTGATCACGATTTAGAAGATGCTGTATGTATGTACTGTACAATTAATCTCTCTTTTTTTGTCGTTGTTGTTCCTCTCTCCATTACTGTCTTCAGTATGAGTCTCCACTCCTTTACGGCATGGGTGAGCAATGCCAAAGAAAGGAGGCCTAAGCTGAGAAATTTAAGCACAAAGGTTATGCAGCTGCGGCTGACTAGAAATATCAGGCTGGTGGTACTTGTTTAGGGGCGAGAACAACACTGGCTGACATTTGTTGCAGGTGATTCTAGGTCTGTTTTGTGCCTACTGTATAAAGTAGCCAACGACATGCGGATGATTTGAGTATAGTATTTCATGTGTCGTATCTTTTAATCATTGTAATGGTTTATTTTTTTTTCCTTAATTTTCTTTTTTTTTTCTTTTTTTTTTTTTTTAATTTGGGGTTTTTGAGATTAAAAACTGCTGGTAGCATGTCAAAGAGTAAAACAAGTCCCTGTTAGGCCTTCTCAGTTGTTGTTTGCTGTCTCTTTATTTTCTTGCTCCGGGCATATGCCAAGCGCCATCACCATCCTTGGCCACGTCGTCCTTCCCGTTCCACCTCTTCCAGTGGCCCACTGGCACTTCGCTGCTCTCCTCCAGCCTTCCTCTTCAAATCCCTTGAGGGCAATCAGGAATACAGAAAGCCACAAAATAGACTGGAAAGGTTGGTGGGGAAAATAACCACCCGTGGATACGATTAGTAGTGAGTTTTCAGTATGTGATTATTCACAAAGCCCTCCCATGCCCCGGGCTTAGGAGCTTGGTGCTGCCTCCATCTAAGCTGCACTTATCCAAGTCATATCATGCTGGGTAAAAGCCGAAAGACTTGGAGCAGGTGGGTGAGGCACGTGTTAGACAAGATATTCCCAGTGTTGGAGGATTAATGCAGCAGCAGAGCCATGGAGCAATTCCGCTCCATCCCGGGGTTGTCCTCGTGCTGGGGCAATGCTGCTCAGTGCTTCTGTGCAGTCTTGCTGGGGAAGAGAACCAGGGGTGGTGGTATTTGGAGGTGTTCATGGTCTAAAAAAGAGTCTGGTTTGAGTCACTGGAGTCGTTCCTGCAGCCACTCTGGCCAAAACATCTTGGGGACGAAACTCCATGTGGGACCAAGCACTGATCACAGCAGTGCCTCTTGCCATGTTCCACAAGGGATCATTTGCTGTTGGAATACTGGGGAATCACCTGACTTCACAGCAAAACAGCCACTGGCCAGCCAGGTCATGCTCTTGCTCTTGACGCTGCCTCCCTGTTTCATTTTATTTTCCATACCAGCAGCGATGGAACTGGACAGTGCATGGTGGACCCACTCTTGCAGGCACAGCAGGTGTTTCACACCCGTGTGGTCATAACAATCCACGCAGCAGCCCAAGAGAGGCTGCTGAGGCTTTAAATAATTGAGGTACCTCTTATTTTGGACAAAAGTAAAAACTCTTTTACGATATTAGACTCAAAAAACAGTTTTTCAGGGGTATGGTGGCGTTGAGTTCATACAGAAGGTGAGATACGCCCTAGCAAATACCATCATGGTAAAGCGAGAAGCAGGTGATCAACACGGCATTTACCAGTGTTCCTGAAACTCTGCAAGAACAAACCAGTGGTGGATTTGCTATGGGATGGTTTTGACCTATTGAAAAATCTTTAACTTCCCTTACTACAAATGGTCGTTCTTCCCAAGCCTTTCTGTGTATTTCAGGTTTATCAGTGTGCAGGCTGTTTTTCCCCTCTTCTCCATCCCGTCCCTTTGCCAGCCTACCCATGCCTATTAGTGCTTTGATTGCAAAAAATGCTATTTATTTTCAAGCTGATTATTTCTGTCCCCAGGCTGTTCTGACATCACAGGATTCACTGTTGGTGCTTCTTACGGCTTTGGAAACAGCTGAACCACAAAAATAGAGGGAAAATATATTACTAATTTTATTAAGCCAAAAACAGTTTAAGACTGTAGTGTAGTGGGGGGGGTTCATGGAGGGGAGCAGGACGCTGATTATTTATGGCATTTTTTTCCCCTTGAGAACAGAATTTGTTGTGTCAGTTGATTACAGGCGTGGTGAGGGTTGGTGCTTGTTGATGAGTAGCTCACTACATACAATTCTTACGTGAGCGGCAGTGGTGTCTTCTGTGCAGACTGCAGCATGTGAAAATCAACTCGCTGTTAAGTCCTCGGTGCCTGCAATGCTCCTGGGGTGTGAGGCAAAGCTACAAAACTTCTAAGGCATTTCTCAATGCTGAGCCAAGTCAAGACTGTGAGAAAATAGCTTGATGAAAAGGCAGTAGTGATTATGGTATTAAATCCATACTCATGCTTGGGGCACATAACTTTGTAGGCTGGGTTGAAGGGGATAATCAGCCCTGTACTCGAGGGATCTTTTCTAGGGCTCCATTTAACAAAACAAAGCAAAAAAACCCCAAACCAGATTTGCCTTACAGGGAGAAGATTAAAGCGTCATCATTCAACTGCAACAAGCATCCCACTTTCAGCTGAAAACAAACAAAATAGAGGCAAACAGGTAGCGCTTGATCTGATGAGAACATCAACTGAAACACAGACCATTTGCTGAAACACAGGGCCACCTTTGGGAAGCATGAGCTGCCAGGCATGTTTGGAGTGAGGATTGTTAATATTGAACTGTTGATTGAGTTGTCCTTTCAGAAGGCCTTTCTTGCAGGTGGGAAGAGGGGTCTGGAGAAGTGCAAGGCTCCGTGCTTTGCATTTTCCTGAAAATTATCTTGGGATGCTTTACAAGTTGTGAATCCCTTTTTTCACTCATTCCTAATTTGTGCAGGACTGGGTTATTTTTCCTATGTAATCCCACTGTAGACTACTCCATAAAGAGCTGACACATCAGTTTACTGCTTAAGGACACTTTGACTACAGCAGGCAATTCCTACCCATTTTCTGCGGGAGCCATAAGAGACTGTAAAATCTCCCCAAAACGTGAAGGAGAAACACAAGGCAAGAGACCTGCCAAGAAAGACCATGTAGGCTGGAGGGTTGCTTGGAATGGGGGGTATTCATCACAGCTTCAGAGGCACTGTGTAGGCAATATTACTTACTGTAGTGCTGTTCATTTCTGCCTGTTGATTGCTTTTAATTCCTTGACATCTGTAGTTGTTAACCTATCTTTTTCCTTCCTCCTTGCCCCCAGGTAATAAGCAGTGAGATATATCAGAGGGCCAGGGGAAACAGTGGTAATGGTGGGAGGCACTCAGCTCCTGGGGGTCCTTTTGTGTCTCTGTGTGTGTCACTACGGCCTGCATCCCTCTTCCCTGACCAGCTGGCCTCTCTGTCACACCCGCATGTGCTCCCCATCTCACTGGGTTATGAAGAATACAATACCCTGCAGAACTGCCTAGTCAACAGGGATAGAAAGATAGCTTAGCTTATTAGAAACCTGTCTCAGGAAAGCCTAAGAGCACGGGCTTGGTCATCTGTCACACTCTGATCTCCTCCTTATTACCTTTAGAAAGAAAAGTACTTTATTTTTAGCTATCTGCTGCATTCAGCTAGACTCTATGCAAATTTTATTTAATGAATATTTTAGGGTTTAAATAGTCTGGGCTCATGAACATTATATAAATGTCATGTTGTTGCAGGCTCTCTGGTAACGGCGTGGAGGACATCCCACAGTGAAAAGCTGGAGCCAGATAAAATCTGTGATCAGTGCTCCCACTAATCAGTGGGGAAGGCAGTGAGGGATTGTTCAGTGACTGTCCTCAGTGAGGGCATTAGGGCAGTCAGGGGAGGGCACTGGGGTACCCCAGGAGGCAGCAGCACTACCCTTTCTGGACTGAGGGACATTTTGTTCAGCACTGGCTTAGGGCCAGTTTTGCTGTTCCAAAGACTTTGGCAAGCCCTGGGGATGCATGGATCATAAACCAGAGCATTTACCATCCCAGTTCAGAAGAGGCAGTCTGTTTAAAGCTGAAATATTGAGACTAGCCAGGATAACTTGGAAATCTTTCTTTTTCACATCAAAATAGCTTTTTACAGGCACTTACTGTTTATTGTATTAGGTATGCCAGACAGATGGTGATAGTCTTCTTCAGGAAAATGCCAAGAACAAAAAAAAAAAAAAAAAATCATCCTATTTGCTGTCTTTTTATTTCTTTACCCTCCACATATTTTCTTTTCTTATATTTCTATTCCTTAAATACACTGTACACATGTGAAAACCCAAGCTAAAACCTCAATAAATAAACAAAAAACATTGGTATACAGAACAATTTTTATGTGCTGGAAGAAAATGCTTGGTATTTTAACAGTGCTGCTTAAAACCCCAAACAGCAACTTTGAAGACACAAACATAGCTGCTGCACCACCTCCTCAGCAGGTGTGATGGGAGTATTTGTACAGATGACCAAATATCTCTGACTGCCGCTTAACATCGACTGCATCTTGTGTTACAACTTTGGAAGGGTTACTTCCAGCAGAAGGGTGCTCGATGGGTAAATTATGGCAATAATAAAACTGTTTTCAGCCTGTCTTTTCCATCTCCTCTTGGGGACATCTCAGGCAGAGTTAAACTTGGGTCCCTGTGGCAGGAAAGCTCACTCCAGGCATGAGCCCTGCAGCCTTTGTGTCCCACCAGCAGCAAAGGCACGAGTCTGTGGTAATATCCACTGAAAAATGGGTTTGGAGGATGAATGTTGAAAAGCCAGCAGTCAGCAGTTTGCATGGTCCACTTGGGAAGCCAGCAGCCCTGCACCCCAAGCATCTCTGAGGACTTGGTCGCGCAAAAGCTGCAGAGGGGGTGTGGGAAGAGGGACTTTGCGTGGGGGCAATTGAAAGAAAAAGCCCCTAATTTCTGGCAAGGCTTTGTCCTTTGGCTGAAATATGCCAGGAAGAGTTTCTCAGGTGCTTTCTGTAGGCAACTGGAGAGAAGTGCAAGGTCACAGGGAATTAGAACCGTGTGCAATGGGAGGCGGATTTGAGGCAAGGTAAAGCTTTGCTGTGGCTACTGGGTGCCTGCTCTGGCCAGCCCCTGGCTTCCTCACCTAAAAAAAAAAAAAGAAAATGATAAGGTTTAATGGTTTGTCACAAAGCAGCCTGTTGGATTGGGTTTTTTTTTGAGAGAGTCCCTTCCTGATAAATAGAAGAGGGTTTTTTCTCAGTGCAAGCACCTCAGCTCTGCCCTTTGATCACCGTCCCCTCACCCACTTCCTTGCTTGCTTATTCAAACTTAGAAATAAAAGGCCTCATTGCTTAAGCTGCTATTGATATCAGCCAGGAAGAGTGCTACATATTAAATAGGTGGGATTTTTGATTTTCTTTATTCTTTATACACTGTGCACCCAGGCATTTTCTACTGCTGGCAGTTTGTACTGCAAGGCAAAGCAGCCCACCGAGCTAACAGCAGTGGAAATGAAAGGAGAAAATGCATCCCACTACTTAGGAAAAAAAAGAAAAAAAAGAGATGAGCAACAAGGAAAGGATGAAAATCCCTCCTTCTCAGAAAAACCCCAGAAATCAGCCAAAAATAGCCAAGCTGGGAGATGCCTGAAAAGTTGCTAGTTCTGCCCCCACCACTTCTCCTGTGATAATATCTATGATGCCGTAGAGAGCAGCATATATTTGGGAGGGTGGGAACTACCGTGAAATGATTTTTGCTTAGAAAATGGCTCCAGAATAACTCTTGATTCTTCTTGAATGTGATTAGCCTATCTTAAGATGTCCCTGAGATGTTATTTATAAAAAAGCCTGCATGTGGTCACCCCAGAGTGCATGTGGCTGTGTCCTCCCGACGTGAGCTTGTGAAAGGAGGCGCTTTCCTCCCTGGGGCTACAGTGATTATAGAGGCAGCTGTAAAGCAGAGCACTCAGGATGTAAAGTGCCCTTCAGATAATGTCTGGTATCAAAACAAATCTGTTTACTCTGCAGTCGTTTATACTGATATTTATTATTAAGGGGCGGGGGCGGACACAACAGAAAAGGCAGTTTGCTCAGACAAGCCCTGTTGGGTTGATACGAACTGGTGGCTGCAGCTCAGCCCTGTGATGTGCTAAACCCAGAGGAGCAAAGAGGCACCTCAGTGCCACTCTTCTTCTGCAGAGCAGTGGGCAGCACTGGCCGATGCTGCTGTACAACAAATAACTGGCTCATGTAGGGCCAAAGCCAGGAAAAACTGTGGCACTAAATTCAGAAAAATGTTGGGAGGAGATTCCTGATGGGATGCTCACCCATAAATACATTCACTTTCCCCAAAGCAAGCCTTCCTTTTCAAGGCAAGTCCAGGCATCCCATGCTTGCTTTGGGGATGGAAATGATCCTGAAAATAACTGGTGGTTGTTGCAGGGTCCTGCTCCGGGGATTTACCTGCTCTCCCCTTGTTTTTCACAGAAAGCGGAAGGACGCCCAAGCAGGAGCCAGTCTTCAGGCGAGTCACCATGGAGGACAGTGTCATCTAGCGCCTGGGGACCCCATGAGCCTGCCCCGGCAAGCCCGTGCCAGTGCACCGCCTCAGCTCCTCTGTGCCTCAGTTCACCCATCCCTCACTTGGGATCGCGCAACAGGAGAGGCCGGAGAAACTAGCCTCGACCAAACCCTCAGCAAACCCTTGCATCCCCGAGGAGAGAGCAGCCTGGCTGAGATTCCCGCTGCCCCGTGCGTGGCAGCACCCTGGGAAGCGCCCTCGCCGTTTGGTCGCTCGTCTCTTTTTTTCAGATGAGCAGAACGGGTGAAAATTGTCTTTTGTAATAAGAAATCAGTTTCACCTGCTCCACACACTGACTTTGCAACTTGATAAGGCTTAAAGATGGCTGAGTGTGCTTAATCCACCATCCTGAGTCCCTCTCCACACTCACAAGCTGGGCTGTATAAAGGGGAACCTGCCGGATCCAGGTCACTGCTGTAAATACAGACCTGTCAGTGCAAAGAGCCAACAAGGGAAGGACCAGAGGGACAGAGAAGTAGTCCTTACACCAGAAGAAGCTGAACGTGCCAGCAGAGTACTGTCAAGCGAAGCTGTTGCTTGTAAATAGGGACTGGTGCATGTGTCCAGCAGCAGCTCCACTTGGCCAAAGCTTCTCGGGGGAAAGCTGCTCAGATTTTACTGTCTTGTGTAAATAGAGATATTTTTTTGAGGAAAAAAAAAAAAAGAGCCTTAGTATCTTGAAGATAGCGTTTCTCAATCAGCTCAGCTGGGGATGGATATATGGGAACCCACGGGGTCTGCCTGCTGGAGGCTGGCATGGGCTCCCGCAGCCAAGCTGTGCCATCGCCGCGGGTGCAGGAGGCCCCTGAAGGAGGACGGACCTGTCCAGCAGAGGACTCGGCAGACATTTCTCCCTAGTCCCTGTAAACAGGGTGGACTCACTGGTCCCATGGTCTCCGCTGGTGTAAATACTCAGCTACAGCCCACAGAGGACTTGGACTGCTTGGTGCAGTTGTGGGAGGGGGGAGGGTGGGATGGGCAGAAATCATCAGAGGGATGCAAACCCCATCAGCGTGGTGATCCTCAGGCTTTTAGCATTAGTTTAAAAAAAAAAAGGAAAAAAGAAAAAAAAAAAGAAACCCTGAAGGCTTATTAATGGTGTGGGGCCAACAGTTCAGCTGGGTAAATGGAGGCATGCCTAGACATGTTCTGTGTTCATGTCAGCCAGTGCCTGTCTGTGCAATTCTCTGTCTGTGCAAACGCGTGTGCAAGGCTGTGCCTGGTTCGGGGGGCTGCCAGCCAGTGCAGGTCCCCGTGTCTGTGTAGCTGTGTCCGTGAGAGAGGAGAGAAAATGGATGTGTGTGTTGTACTGCCCTTTATACGCCCAAACACATTCGAGGAGTCGTTAAGTAACGCTGCCCGTCCAGCTTTATTAGCATGAGCGCGGAGTAGTGTCCACACCTCTCCAGGGAATGAGGCTGCAGGCAGGGGGATGGTGTTAGCTGAGTGAGAGCTGATAAATCTCTGCTCTGCACTAAGTTGTCATCCACTGTCCCCTGCCGTGGCACAACAGTGCCCATCTGCAAACACTGCCGGCAGAACAGGGCTGCACTCGGGTATGGGCGCTGGTAGGATGGTACCTCCTGGAAGTTGGACAGGAGTTTTGGGGTTTCCCTTTCATCCTTCACCACCCAAAGCTTCCTTATGCCTTATTTACTCTGAGCCCAACTGTTTGGATTCATGCAGTGCAGGGAAATTAGCAAAAAAGAACGAAATTAGAAACTGAAATCAGAAAAAAGCCTATATTTGAGAAGAAAACAGATATTTTTGAAAATTACCCCCAGTAACTTTCTCTGGACATAGAAGTCTCTCTTCAGCTTAGCATTTTGCAGGAAAGCAGTGTCAAGGTGAAGCGTCTTCCCCATGAAGAAGCCAGATAGCCTGAAACAACTGTTGCACATATTTAGCATAGCACTGGGGCCAAAGCCCCTTTATGTTTGCAAGGAATGGGCAGTGGGCAACCAACAGAAATTGGAAGCTGCCTCAAATCCCTGAGGGGTGTGGGCCTCTGGAGTGGTAATTTGATTGCAGTGGTCCAAGGTGAGCTGCAGAGATTGTCTTTACCTCTTGAGTACTTGAATACCTCCTCTGTCATCCAGCTCTGTGTGGCTGCTTGTTACCATCAACACCTAAAAACTGCCAGTGCCAAGTGATTTATATATTTATCAGGCCATTTGTTTATTTATCAAACCGGTGCACGGGAGGCACTGTGCTTTCATCTGCCACATGTGGACACCTCTTCCTTTGCCCACTTCTCCAGCCTTCTATCGTGTCCCCAGGCAGGGTGACCATCATCTTGGAGAGGCTGTGGTTTCCTCCCCAGTGAATGGTAGCCTTTTTTCCAGGGATAAAAATAATGAAAAATATGAGCAGGTCTTGGTGCCGGAAATGTGCTGAAAGTCAGCCAGTGTATTAAACAACATAAATACCTCCAAAACATTTGGAAGTTCACAATCTTTCACAGACATGAGGGGACCATTCATATGGTTTCTAGAGTCCCAAAGGGCAATGCTAAATCCTGAGCCTGAGGCTTCCTGACCCTGGGGAGATTTGAGGTGCAGCATGGGGAAGAAGTGGGGGCTGTGATTACAGGAAATAAGATATTCCCTGGTTTTTCACAAGATTGCAGGAAAGCAGAACTTGCCTGGGTTGGGTTCAGTGGTGGACTTTTTTTCATTGGAGCACTCACTATTAGTTTCTCTCCCCAGATAATCCCATCATCCTGTACCTTAAACCCTTGCCTTTATGTCTAGAAGAGTTATTCTTGGAGGGGTTTACAACCTTCAATGTTTCTCTCTCTCTCCAACCCCAAAGAGGCTGACACCCCGCAACTGACAGTTGTAAAGATGAGCCAGACCAACCCCAAATCCTAAAAAAAATGATGAATCCCATCCACTGCATCCATATCGATGGTGCACAGGTTACACGTGGAGATGAGCAATGAGGAGGGGGAGGCAGATATTCACTGAAGATTGGGTGTGGGAGGTGCTGTTTCCAAACCCACCCGGCAGAGTTTTGATTCAATCCAGCCCTGCGTCAATAGTGATTGACATTTCACTTGCTTTCCATATCGTAACTGGACTTCCTTACTCCTCAGGCATGGAATGAATCTTAATACATTGTAATTACTGTACTCCTGGTGGTGAACCGGTTTGAAAAGCTATCACAGAAAGCATTAATAAAATGTACATTATGAAAAAGAACTCGGCGTTGTCTGAAATTAATAATGCACCAGATTTTTCTCATCCACGCCTGCTCATTACAGGCCTGCCCTTGAGTTTTCTATTAAAATGACTTATTCAAACTACTTGTATAGCTGTGTTCAGCGTGGAGTTATCTGCTGTAGGTTTGCATCCCAGTTAGAGGTACTGCATGAGGACTTATTAATCTGTTATATCTTTCAGGCATTGATTTTGGTGACATTTATATAACGCTGGTATGACTAAAATGAACTGATTGATTCATGCGTATGGATTAGTTTGCCTAAGACTTTGAGGCTAGGTAGCTTTATCATGCACTGTAACGCCAGAATTCATCACTGTATTATTTACGAGAGACTGAACTGGCTGCATCTCAATAGCTGAAGAGATCTTCACTGTTTTATTTATGTATAAATGTTTACTTAATCAGCCGCCAATTTTGTTTAGCAGAATTTGTTCGCAAACGGAAATTGTAAACGATAATGTGGTTTCTATTTTAAAATTTATAGGCTTTCATCTATAGCAAAATCCAAGATTTCCAAAGTGTCTTTGTCTACTGGCAATCAACAAGCTCTCTTGTATAGGCTTTCTGGTAATTGCAATTAGCTGCTGCAATATTTCACATAAAAAAACAATGCAACCCTAATACAGGAGATCTGAGTGGTAGTGTGTCAAAGTCAGCATAAATATCCCGGTGCTTAGAAACATTGCTGCAGGTTTAACAAAGCAACAAGGAGCCACCAGCCAGCGGAAAGGCAGGAGCTCATGGGTGTGTGGTGAGTTCTGCTGCTTTATTTTACGAGAAAATCCCAATTCCAGGTAAATCGTGTCTCAGTCACATGGGCCATATCCCCTGCAACGGCTTGAGGAAAGCCTGGTCAAAGGGGGCAAGGAAAACATCGCTCACTGTGCATTGCAGCTGGGAAAGTGGCTGGGCTACAATTGGGGTTTAAGGGTATAACATTCCAAGGAGGCTTAATCCCAGGTTCGCAATCGATGGCACGTGTTTTCTTTGGACCACGCTGCTTCTCCCGGGGACCAAGGAACAAGGAAACTAAAAGGATTTATTAAATGAAAGCAGAGACTTTCCTGTTAGGAGCCATTTAGAAATATTTTCAGTGCAGAGGCACAGAAGAAGTGACATGTTAGAGACCTATAAAATAATAAGTAGCATCCAGAGAAGGTGAATTGAGTGCTGCAGTTCACCATAGGTAATACAGCAAGTGGCACTGTGTGGGACAATGAAGAGGTGAAGTCTTAAATGTAGTTGTAAGTAATGCTTCAATACCCATCATGGGATTAACCAACGGATTCCCTGACCCAATACACCAATAAGGTGATGTACAATGAGCTTTAGTAAGATATTATTCTGTTTTACACTTTAAATATAGAAAGAAAAAAAAAAAAAGGTGAAAAAAAAGAAAGGTAAAAAAAAGAAAAGCCTCTCACCTACAGTCTTTTGTTGCAGGGTCAGACGGAATTGCTAACTCCCCGAGNTACAATGAGCTTTACTAAGATATTATTCTGTTTTACACTTTAAAAATAAAAAAAAAAAAAAAAATGAAAAAAAAAAGGTAAAAAAAAGGAAAGCCTCTCACCTACAGTCTTTTGTTGCAGGGTCAGAAGGAATTGCTAACTCCCCGAGGAACTGAGGAAACACCCCTGCTGAGTCTTCAGCGATACTTCACACTTATGAATTTTTTTTTTCCAACCATATTTTATTAACATAAAGTAATTACAATAGTATTAGGCAGGCCTGGAAAATTACTTGCCAGCTGGCAGTGTGAAAAGGGGAATAAACTTTGCATGTCAGCACCCTGGGCTATACCCTCAAGAGGATGGGCTCACAAGAGAGGGATGCTGAGGGCACCTGTGCCTCACAACCCTTGAATCCATCACTGCAGAACTGGTAAGTCAGCAAATAGTCCCCCTCCATATTTCTTTTCGGCTCCCTCAGGTACCAGAAGGCTGCAATTCCATCACTCCTAAGCTTTCCCTTGTACACGTCAAACCAACCAAATTCTCTCAGTCTACAGGTTTGTTCATTATTCATTTAGGGCAATTAGGAGAAGCACCTGACAAAGGCTAGGGGGAAAAAAGAAAGTAAACACAACATAAGTATATTCTGTGAAGGCTAGGAGCTGCTTTTGATGCCTTAGGTTTTAACTTTTATATTTTTCAAATCCTGTATTGCCTAGTGTATAACTCTGAAGTCTCTTACAGCTTGTTAGCTGCTCTCTTAGGCCAAATAGACACAACAAAGCTTCTCTGAGCTTGCTGTTCAAGGACACTCGGGCTGTCCGAGGCCTAAAGGTGGAAACTAGGACCAGGAGAGAGGTGAAGAAACGGAAGAGGGCTAAAGTTTTAATTGGTGAATTTATGCTGATATGCAAATGGACCAAACCTATAACAGTGTGAAGAACTCGTGACCTGTCGTCCATCTTGAGGTCCTTTTTGAAAGTAGTCTCTGGCTCCCCAGAGCCAGAGTTACCTTTGAAGGCCTTTCAAATAAATACCTTCCTTTATTCCGTAACTCTTGTCTAGTCTCTGTTTCTAGGTAGCTGGAGAAGACATCACTTTAATCAGCTCTGTGCCCACCTGCATGTAACTCTGATCCCTAATTGGAGAAGTAACAGCAGCACCTGTGGATGTTGCTTAGAGGCCCCTTAACAAGCTCAAGGGGGTGTGCTGAGGAGGGTTTCCTTCATTTAGGCCAAAGTGATGGTCATACTGTTTGCATGAAATTTATAACTCCTGCCTAAACTCGAGATAAAACTTTAGGAAGATGTTTCAAGAGTGAGTGGAGTTCTGAAGAATGATGACTATGTTGGACCCCTTGCTAGGACGCCCCACATGCTAACTGTTTCTGTTGATGTGCAAGTACGGCACTTTGACTCGTGTCTCAGCAATTAAGTTTTATTTCCTGTCTTACACCCTGTTTATCCATGCTAACAGGTCTCCTAGATCTTCTTGGATAACACCTGCTGTGTAGAAAGGCATAAAATTGTAGGAAAGGCTGAATATTTGTCACCGTAATGTCATCAAAACGGTCTCAACTAAAAGGTGTTGCTGCAGGAGTCTGATTTTTTTTTTCTCAAGCTTCCCTCCATGCATATGAGCTTTTAGTTAGTCATGTTTCAAAATAAAATGAAGACAAGCCTTTTTTTTTTTTTTTCTTTTTTTTTAGTCTGCAAAGCTAAAAATGAAGCTGTTATATGCATGCTTCCTTCTGCTTGGATGCATTTGCCAGCATCTGCTGCTGTGGGAAGCTGAAGTCACTGATGGCGAGGCTAAATGCAACCTCTCCAGTGTGTGTGTTGAGGGGGCATAAACCAACATCTGCAGGGCGGTTTTGGGGCAAGGGCAGCTGACCCTCAAGCTGATGTGCCCTGCTTAGAGCTTTGCTGTCCTGGGGGTGCAGCAGCTGCACAAAAATGAAACTTAGAAACCCCAGTTTTCTTTGCAATATCCTTTATTTACCCTTACATATGTGTTGTTGTGTGGTGCACTCCCACTTAGCACCACCCAAGAGGACCAGTGGCTGCCTGCTGCTCTGCACCTCTGCTGAGTATTAAGCAGCTTCCTAAAAGCGATGGGGTTGTTATGGCTGAACAGCTTCACCATGTGCAGGCTGCACAGATATCCAGCGAAGAAATCAAAGGCATGATGTCACCAGTATTTCTTATCTAAAATTAAATATCTGTCTTAAGTCCCCAGACACACGGAGACTTTCTATTAGAAACATATACTGAGAGTTCAAACTCTTGAGTCATCTCATATATATTTCACTCAAGCCAGGGGAATAGCAGTGAGAATAGACCTGCAAAAGAGCAGTTCTCTATTCTAGCAAGACAAGGGAGAAAAAAAATGTTCAGGGAAAATACTAATGTGTTCACAAGCGAAAAAAATCTTACCAATGAAATTGTGCCTCTAATATTCTGTACCTTTGTAGAAAAGCCATGATTTGCTGTGGAAAATGCAGCAGAGAGGAAGTGGGTCAACTTGTGCTCATTAATGGCAGAGACAGAGTAAGTGGCATTTAAAACAAGTCCACTCAGAGGGAAAGTGAAAATTATTTATTCTGAAGGCATCAAATGTTTGTTATCAGAATTGGATTTCAAGAGCAAGTCACAAATGCTTTGGGGTGCTGTTGTCCAGGCAGGGTTAAGCCAAGCTCTGGATGTGCTGGAGCCGAGGGCTGCATTTCTGCCGCAGAAATGCTGAAATGCTCTCCACTGCATTGCTGGACATGCCAGGTGGCCATTGCTGTGCCCCTTCCAGCACGTGCCACAAGTGTTCCAGCCCAGTCATCAGGGGCTAAAACGGGGGACATGATGCTGGAAATTACTTGGCCCCCTCCGTGCTAAGGGGCAAATCGTGCCAGGCTCTGTGTCAGCCCACTCACACGACAGGAGCTGCACTTGGGTGCAGGGAATATCTGTGGATCGAGAGCACTTTTAATATCCCTTCACCTTTTGTCTCCTCGGTATCCCCTTCCTGGGCCCTGTGGAGTCCCCGGTCCCATGGCGGTTCATCTTCCCTCACTGATCTCAGGCTGTGCTGCTCATTTCCTTCCCACCTGGGTAGGTTCATGTGTTGTGGGTACACCTTAGCTCCTAAATAATTTTCTCCAAGGTAGATAAAGGTGTTCCCTACTCTGCAAAAAGAGGTTGTGTTCTGTGAGCATTCCAGTCTTGACGGATCTGTGCTCTGGGTTCTCTTGGAATCTGGTGATGCTGCCCATACAGGAGGGCATGGGGCAGGAGGAAGCACAGAGGCATTTCTGGAGTCACAGTGGAAAAAACCCTGCACTAGGCTGTTCTCCAGCTTTCACTGGATTATAGCCCAGACCTGAGACCCAACAGATGCACTGTCAGGTATGACGTATTGGCCCAAGATTCGTGCTGGCTCTGTAATGGGAACCAATTCCCTTCTCTAATGCACAGTTGTTGCATTGCATAAAAATCATTATTACACTTTGTGAAATCTAATTACATTATTGCACACTGTGTATACACTCTAATAAAGGCAGTGGAAGCAATAACACTGCTAGTAATACACCATTCCACTGAAATTACTATTGCTGTCAATTTTACATGCATTTTTTCTTGATTTACCCTGAAGAGCAAGGCTTTCAGCCTGCTTGCTTTGGCAGGTGGATGAAGTGTCAAGACAACACAAGGGCTGCAGAACCCCGCAGCTCCTACAGCAGTAGGGAGCCTGAGAGGGGACTACCGTGTCCCAACTCTGATACCCAGTGGTGAGGCAAGTCCCTCCTGAGGGTTATGATGCTGTCCTGAGACGGGTTCAAAGCCAGCTGGGCTCATTTTCCCTTGGCACTGCCCCTTCTCTCTACTGATTGTAGATCTTTGGGCACCTGTGCTCTTAGATGTCTGAAACCAGATCAGCTCAAATGCCTCCACCCCTCTGTTGTTCTGGTGCGCATGAGAAGGAGGGTATATGGTCCTTTGTCTTAATTCAGAGGTATATATTTTCCAGCATTGAGCTGAGAGGGATTTAGCTCTCAGGGAGTATTTTCAGTTCTCTTCTTCCCCACTGTTAACTTCTCATTGTAAAGCTTCTGTGATGAATATGAACTGCTGGTGCCAACCTGCTGGTTTCTTGCACTCTGCTCTCCTTGCAAGCTGTCATGCAAGCTCTTTTTCGTAGTGGAAGAATTGAAGAGGGGCTCCTGAAACACCTCAGTGTCTCCAAGGAGGTAGGGGCAGAGTTACCAGCCATTGCAATACCGTTTGCAATGTGCCCCAAATCCATCAGCTGAAGAAATCACGTTGGGAGCTGAGGAGAGAGTTGTAGGGGTTGTGATGATCCTCTGAAGATCCCCTCTTTTCAAGTGTGGCAAATGAGCCCAGGGTTCAGCCACTGAAGAAAAAGAAAGGAAAAGGAAATTTGTCAAACCACAGACTGAGGAAAAGTACGACTTCGTATTTCCTTTCCTAGACGGTTTCAGACACTGGAAGCTGCTGTCCCCATCGCAACCTCTTCAGAAGAAGAGAGTGTAAGCCTGCAGTGTTTCAGTGTGTCTTTATTTCTAAATGAGATGGGATACCAAAAGCTGGTCCCCAAACAACAGCTAAGCATTTACAGGAGAAAAAAGCTGGTTTGAATCTCTGCTTTTCAAACAGAAAGCTGCTTGAATCTCCTGTCATACCTTTTTGCCAGGCCAAAGGCTGTCCAGGGTCCTGGTGCTGGAAGCCAAGCACAGCTGGTTCACCACTTTTCCTAACGTGCCCAGGTCGGTCCCTGTCATGGGGTGGACACAGTTTTGGCTTTTTTACAGTATGGAGATTTTTTACATTGGATAGTACAGCACGCCAAGAATCCATGGGATCATCTCTCTCCTGCTCTAGCACCCAAAGCATCAAATGCACCATGCCAAGACCCAACTGCTCTGCTGACTCTCCTCCATCCAAGGAGGTACATCCGTCCATGTTTACCACTGAAGCATCTTGTAAAACAAGTGATTCATTTAGTCTGCCTACAGACTGCCTGAAAGAGGCCCATGGATTAGCTTTTGCCTCCCTGTCTTTTTCCAAGAAACTCTACATGGAAACACACGTCTGTGGAGCACTTGTGGAACAAAATGTGTAACTTCCATCACAATGTTCTGACTCTAGAAGATCTCCCTCTCTTTAATACTGCAAAGTGTGTCTTACAGATGTGTTGGAAAAATATTTTTTTGCAGTATCCAGAAAGGTATGAAATGCATTCTGGCAGTAGATATTACTTTTCTAGTCTTTCTCTGCTGCCAGAGGCTCCTCATGGAGGAAGCTTTAAGGGAGCAGAGGCAAGCAGAGAGGAGGTGCTGAGATGAAGGACATTATGGGGGACTATCAAGGGAGAGGAAAGTATTTATCTCTACTGTAGGTATCCTACCAGTTATCAGACTGCATCAGGTAAAAGACGTGTGCAGGTAAGCTTTAATTTAGTTTTAGCCACTGAATAGTTTGGGGGTTTTTTTTAATCACCATGAGCTTTTAATAAGTTAATTAAAAACCCCAATTAAACATTCATCAGTTTTCCACCGGGAAGGTATGCCCGAACTTAGCTGTGTCCTCTTGGCCCCCTGAAGTCCTGCTCTGCATGCATATTTCACATTAAAGATGCCACCACTCTTTTTCTGTCTCGTGCCAGTCTCAGAAATCACAGATCTCTGTTTCTGGCAAGCTGTCTGGCAATCCTTCCTTTAGAAGGTGGGTTTTTTTTTTTTCTTCCTTCTCTTGGACAAAAGTCTGNTTAGCTGTGTCCTCTTGGCCCCCTGAAGTCCTGCTCTGCATGCATATTTCACATTAAAGATGCCACCACTCTTTTTCTGTCTCGTGCCAGTCTCAGAAATCACAGATCCCTGTTTCTGGCAAGCTGTCTGGCAATCCTTCCTTTAGAAGGTGGGGTTGTTTTTTTCTTCCTTCTCTTGGACAAAAGTCTGGAGAAAAGAGAAGTGCCAAAAGCTATATATGTTAAATTTAAGAGAGCTTGGGAGGCAATGAGGAGGGCAGTGACAGATGAGGAATAGGAGGAAAACACCATAAGCAACCCTATCTTCCTTTCCTGTGGGGTAAGAAGGTCAAGCTTCCTCAGCACACAGCTGAGTGCTAGTTATAACTGTCAAGTTTGTATCGAACCTACTACCTGATTTTTCCCTGTAGTAAATTACTGTGGAAGTCAACAGTATTTCTGCCTTTATTGCAGAATCATGGCTATCAGATAGAGAAGAGACAAAAGGCCTTGATAAAGGCCTCTCCCTTGATGCAGTGATTTATGAGCAATGCCGGCTTTCCAGGCCCTGCTGTAGCAGATATTGCCAGAAGGAGTCTGGTCTCAGTCTCCCCAGCCTGGAACAGAGGTGTGAATATTGTTGTGGACAAACAGGGGCTTCCTGAGCCAGTTTAACTTTATAAATCGTCTGTGCTGGGACGCAGCAGCCAACAGCAGGCAGTCCAAGCTGACCAAGTCCAAGCATGGAGCAATCCAAGCTCACAGTTCAAGCACAGAGGATGTTGAACTCCTGGAGACTGGGAATGGTCAGGAGACCTGGGATCACAGGTTTGGCATATGACTGATGTGCAGTGGTAATACTTTACAGAGAGGTGCCTTTCTTTTTTTTTTTTTTTTTAATCACTTGTTGATTAATCTTGCTCCACACTAATGGGCAATAATGCACCATTAGTGGAGATGAACTGCCTTGCTAATGAACTAGACTGAAGGGTGTGTACAGACCATAACCTTGCTGTATGCTTTGTGCCCTTTCCCTCCTTCACCACCACATCCTTTAGTGACTGTAACCTTTTTCATATTAGATTCTAGCCTTTTTTTTTTTTTAATGGATAATTCCAATTAGTCTCTCATCCTGCAGGTGCAATTCCACACTCATAGAAAGCTTAGTATCCTGCCAGTCCCAAAATTTAACGATATCCTTTACTCGGGTTCTGATTCTGGAGATCAGTGATGCACCAAGACTTTGCAAAATGTTCTAGGTGCCAAGGAATGCTGCAATGTGGCATGAGTGGCGATCCCCCTCCGTTTATATCTGTCACAATGTTTGGAGGAAAACAAGAAAAATCTGGGCCCCTGGTAGCAACCTGAGCCTGTTGAGGAATTAATAAAATCACACCTTTTGGAGACTTGCAGATGTTGTTCTGTTGGGAGCATGCTGAGGCTGCCATTAAATCCCTTTGGATAAGACTCAGTAAACATCTGGTAGCTTTTTTTAAAAAATAAAAACTGTAATTGTTCTAGGCCTTGTTGTCTGCCCACGCTGGTAATGTGCCTGCGAGGTCTAATTAGTTGACAAGTGACAAAAGAGGCCACTGTAGTGAGGGGGAGGCCGGGTGCCAGGATCATTAGATAGGTTGGGCAAGAGCCACGAGAGCCAGCAGGTGATGGATGCAGGAAAGGTGTATTATCCCCTGCTTTGTTACAGATGCAGGGACATGAGGAAACGAGGCAAATTGATAAGCCAAAGGCTCAGCGTTTTGCTATTTGTCTTATGTAAAATTGGATCTGCAGTCGGCTGTGAGTAGGGTGGTTACATCCTGTAATAGCTGGTCAGTGCTAAAAGGGCCCTGACCTTCAGGCTCTGCTGAGTACCTCTCAGTGCTTGTGGAAATAAGATGAAGAGGACTTGCACTTGAATCCAGCATGAGCAAGATTAGTAAAAACTGATGTACACTGATGTAGCTGTATTCCTGTTGGCTATCAGTGATAAAATCCCCAGTCTCTGTTAGCAAAAGCTGAGTTCATTCAAGGCAGAAGAGAGTCCCATCTGCTCTTATAAGTGAGTCTGTGGGACAGGATCATTAGCTGGGCATTGCAAAATCTGACTACCTGTTTGCTTTTGTCTTCACCTTGAATTGTTGCTAATTCCTCTATTGATACATTTATCATATTTATTCTTATTATTATCTATATATTTATGTGGATAAAATATATTAAAATGTCGCCTTCCAGGCAAAGAGATCTGGGTGCTTCAGAAAGCTTTCCAGGTCTGGGGTGGACTGGTATCACCTCCTATCTACCTCCTGGTCAGTGTGAGGACCCCACTCTGACTGTCTACACCAGAACTGGACTTGCCAGTGCAGGGATGCCCAGCATGTGGGAAGCTGCAGGCTCAGGTGCCGTATGCAATTACTTTTGAGTCTGCCAGTCCCCATGTTTGGGTATTTTTCAGTACTGCATCTATGGCCTGGCTGAGCTCTGCTTGCTCCTTAGCTTGGCACATATGGAAAAGTATTTTTAAGTGTTTAAGCACTGCTTAGCACACTAGTCCAGTTTTGTTTTGAGGAATTAGATCCTCTTCATTTGTCTTGGCTCCTCTCGAACAGTTCCCATCGAAGGGGTAACAAGATGAGTCATGGGGCAGAGTAATGGTGGGTTATGAGAATATCTCTTGGTCTGTGTTTGCCAGCACTCATGCTGAGATTGCAATACTTTTTCCAGGTGTTCTGGTATATTTGGAGGTCTCACAGCTGTTAGTGTCATACCTACACCAACATCTGGCCAATCAGTGCTGAACTCCCCAGACCGGGCTGCTGCAAGTGGATTTGATTTGTGCTGAAGTCACCTTGAATCACAATTACCAGTGGGAAGGAGTGGATGCATGTGAACAGTCATGGATAAAATTGTCTAAAGGAGATCACCAGAAGTGAAAACGAGATCACCAGAATATCTGCCAGCAAATTCAAAGTCATTAGCATCATTTCTTTCCCCATACAGTCAGTAGTTCCCTCCCATTTCCCTATTGCTCCATAGGAAGGATGTGCTGTGGAAAATAAGGAGAATCCCACCAGGGACACCCACTCTGGACATTCCACTACCTCCCTCTCCTCCAATAAATCAGGAATAATCCCACTAAAATCAAAAAGAATTCTCTGAGGTAGAATTTTGTAAATGAAAAAAGTAAAGGTTTCACACTAATTTTCTTCTGTCCAGGGCACCATGAAATTAAAACTTTTGGGTTTAAATTGCTGCTAACCTTAAAACTGTGTTCAGTATTAAAAAACAAAATAACATGTATAATATATATTACAAAGATTGTAATATATATAATGTATAAATATATCGATCATATATATTATACTTACATGTACATACATGTATGTAGATTTCCAAGTTCATGTTTTGGCAGCCAGCTGAGTGCCCTGGTTTGGTTTTGGCCTGATAAATGGGTGCAAAAGTGACTGAATCTTCACAGTTGGAAACCCCACATGTTGCTCCAGATCTTGGCTTGGTTTATCCACTCTGAAATGACATTTAGTGAAGCTCCCCCAGTGTAAGATACTGCTGTGAAATTTTAGGGCAGGCAGAGGAACGAGAGAGTGGGAAATGAATGGAAGCAGGTAAAACATGTTAAAATCTTTTAAAAGAAAGGCTTTGTTCTTTGAGAACAACAACAGTAATGCATGCTACCCAGCTGCCTTTAATGCTTCAGTCCCTTTATTCCTTTTGGAAGCAGGGGAAATCCAAAACCCAAACAAGGCAACAACACCGCACTCTTTTTCTTCTTGCAACACAACACAATTCAAGGGCACAACACGCCAATTTTTATTTTAAGATCACAGGTAAGCGAGTTGCCATTATCTTTACATTCCTGGCATGATCTGCTTCTCAAATGAAAATTCTGGATAATGATTATTATTTATAAACAACAAGGATGACAAAGGCAAAGTAGGAAATGCTCTGTAAATGCAGGTGAAATTATCCTGGCACCACCTGCGCATTTGTACATCTGTATGTGTACATAAAAATAGGAAAGCCTACAGAGTTATTGAATAGAAATGAGATTGGCAAGAAGTGTTTTTCCCCAAGCCGTTGCATATTCCACAATCCTGTCACGAAAATGTCTTTCCTCCCACCTCTGACATTCTATTGTTGCTTTTCAACCAAAACAAAGTGAAAGGAGATGAAAAGATTGAAGAGGAAATGGTAAGTTATTTTCAAAGGTAATTTCTGTCGTTTTTTTTTTTTTTTTTAAATCGTGTGCGGTGTTGTTGCCTTGTT
>VYZQ01009550.1:72827-95843 GCA_013400655.1 Mystacornis crossleyi
TGCAGTTTCCAAGTTTCCTCAGCTATGAACACCTATCAGTTCAACCCTGGGACTTCACAGGTTTGGCCACTGGGGTTTGAAATCTCCCCCTGGAAAGCTGTGGTCTTCTGTTCTCAGATGGAAGGTGCAGGAGACAAAGGTGCTAATCTGGGATGTCGATGTGACCCCACCACGAACCCTTTAGGATTTGCCCCTGACAGAGGAGCTGCACTCACATGGTCTCTGTAACTCCACCGCCAGGCTCCAAATCTGGCTCTTGCCCCTCAGAGACTGGCTGGCAGCAAGCACATCCCTGCCCTGGTGTAGATTTTGGTCCCTGGTTTCTAGATGCAGTGCTGCAGTACCCAAGCAGGAAGCGCTCTCATGGGATGGAGAGGTTGGTTTGCTAGCACACCAGCCAGCACATCAGTACTGTTGGGGTCACCCCCAAAATTATATACACGGGTGGAAATGGACCTTGCAGGCTTGGAGCTGAACTGTGAGAAAGACTTTCTTTAAAGACCAGGTGGTGATGAATAATCAGTTGAATCTGAAATCAAATGGAGGTCCCTTGTGATGGTGGGGGTGAGCTCACCTTTATAATGGAAAGCCACTTTGTTTTCTGTTTGATTAGATCATGGGAACTCTTTTTTCTCCCAGCTTTTCTCAAAGAGATACAGCACATTCAATTAACAGCTTCAGTCCATCTGACTTTTACACATGTTCATGCCTTAAACAAAGTATAACAGCATTTTATAACAATACCTAATAGAGATTAGGCCTCGAAAAGAACTCAGTGTAATCCTGTTATGTAAGAGCAAGAATATTTTGCAGACTATAAATCAAATGCTTCCCACAATAGAAAGCTCCTTCATTAACTTTTAAGCCAGATAAACACACCCAAAAAGCTTAACTAAAAGGTATATGTTGTGATAAATAACACACAAATCAAAATCGAATTGCTATTGGGCTTTCCATTTGCTCGCAGTGATGCAACCTCTTTTTCTTCCACAACAGAGCATGTGCAAAGCCCTTAGAAACTCCACGCATTAAAATTGCAATTATGGAAACAATTTATAATCAATACATGGTTATTAGGGTAACCTGCATGTATGGGATATTTTACAGCAATTATAATCCTGACAGTCCTTTCTGAGAGCAAAATTTGAGTGCTGGTTTTTCCCTTTCAGGTTTCAGTCCCCGCAGTGCCATCTACTGCTGAGATAACTTTGAAAGCTGAATTTAGTATTTCTTTGGGGGAGAATTTTCAGGGACCATTATCTGCAGGTGGAACACAAGCTCATAGGGAAAAAAAATGAATGGTTGTGAAAGCCCAGAAACCTCTGAATAAAATCTCACTACCCATAAGTGGCTGAGACCAAAAGGAAAAAGAAAATTAAAAAATGCCAAACTAGGATCGGTCATTTGTAATCTCACGTTGCTGAAACCAAATGTTTCTTTGATCACTCCTCATTCACTCATGACAATTCATTACTCAGCCAGTGGGAATTGTCCCAGCTCCAGTGAAAATCACGGAGTTATACCAGCTGCTATTAGCTGAACTTCTGGCTCAGAATTGTTAAGAAAAAGGTATGCAGATTTGCTTATTTGTTTTGGAAACAGGGATAAATTGCTTCTGCCAACCAAACCTACAGCCTTGCTTATTTCTGAGTGATGAGAAGTCACTTCACTCTTCTAAGAATAACTATTAAGTAATACGGCTAGCGAAGGCCAGTTGAGGTAAGCTCTTGGCACATCTGGTTTAAGTTCAAGGGTTGTGGAAGTTCTGGCATGATTTTGCCAGACCACTGCTAGCAAGAGGAGAGGTGTCAAAGGAGGCTTTAAAATTCCAAAAACAAGACAAAAATATCAAAATAGTGTGGGGTGGTTTTTTGTTGTTGTTGTTGTTGTTTTGTTTGTTTGTTTGTTTTTAAATCTGAGATTATTTCTTCAGGTTAAAATACATCTTCCTCAGGTGGTACCTTGGAGGTGTTCATGTCTTATTCTTTTCTAGTTACACAGCTCCTTCCCATAAAAATAGCCTGTGGACTGGTCTACCTCCCCTAGGATGCCTGTTTCCAAGCCAAAAGGACATTTGGCTCTGCTCTGCTTCATCTGTGGGGGAAAATGGCACAAAACTCTGCACTGTACCCGAGACTGAGGGTTCCTTCCAGCAGGGCATTTATCACAGGGTAAGGAGGGAAAGGGAACAACAATTTCTTGGCTGAGAATGTCAACTTTGCAAACTTTTTCACTATTAAAATAAATTTTGCAATAGCACCCCTCTAGAATTTATTTATATATTCATGGAGGTGAAGAGAGATGTTTCTGCAGAGTTCTCTTCCAAGTACGCTGCAGGTGAGGTGAAGTCCCATCCAACCTGGCAAACGCTCCTTGTTTAGGTGGGAGGAGTCGAGGCATACCGAGCAATAAATGGCTGTAGGAACAAGACCATGACCCAAAACAGGGTCACCTGAAAGGCTGGAGAAACAGTGATTTGGGTGAAGAAGTTCAGCTGGGAGCTGACAGGAAATGCTGAGGAGTAGTTAGTATTTGGAAGGGCTGAAGAGAAGACAGATAACAGAACAAACGTAACTGTGGAAGCAGTGAGAAGGGCACAGACTGCAAGATAAAGGCTGGAGCGAGGATGCCATGATGCAAAGTGACAGGGAAAAACACTAAGGCAGGAGCAGGGATACCATCTGTCCTATGGGATCAACTTTTGGTAACATAGATATTGGGCTTTATGCAAATCTCTATGAATAATCCGGCATAACCAAATATTTCTTCCCACCCACCTTAGCAAGCTTCCTCCATCACAAGTCAGAAACAGTTTTATGAAAAGTAGCTAATGGTCATTTGTCTTTTTGAATTACTTCAGTGTCAATATGACTTCTTTTATTTATTTATTTGGTAGCTGGGCAGAGAAGGATGAGGTGGAACAGGAAACAGGGAGGGTTCCCACCATCACTGGAAGCACACTAGGATCCTGGGGCAGCACTGAATGCACTGACCATCTTCAGAGGATGCTGAGCTCCCACTAAGGACCACAAATCCTGGAACAGTGAGTCTGCTCTTTTACACTGCTCAGAGCAACTTCCCATCTGCTAGGAAATTCATTGATGCTACAGAGTGATGCCCCCTGACAGAAACTGGTGATGTGCACCCCAAAGGTGCTTTTGCTTGACATGCTGGGCATCCTCTAGACTGCTTATCTTTCGTGCCAAAGTAGTCATTTTCCTTATATTTCTCAAAAGAGCATCCAAGACCCTGAGTGTGCCAAATGAAAAAAAAAATGGAGAAAAAGAATTGATGAGGGAATTCTTTTCTGGGCTTCTTACCAGAGTGAAGCACCAGGTGACAAAAAGTAAACTTTAAAGCAGAATTTGCCACTGTCCTGTCAAATCTGTTCATCTGGCCCTGGCTAAATATGTCAACCCAGAATAGCTCCAGCTGCTCACTTGCCTGTGAGAGAACTTGAATTTCAAAATACCCCCTTGATACACCCTGTGCCTCTGCTGGGAGCCCTGCTCGAGTCTGAGGGATTAAATCTGGATGTTATTAAATTCTGCTGATCGGTGACAGAAGTGCCTTCAGAAAGCAGTGCTGAGCAGCTGCTTAATATTGTTTTCGTGGTGGTAGGGAGGCAAATGTCTCTTGCACTGGCTAGAAACAGCAGTTTGCCTCATTCCTAGAAGCATTATATTGTGAAAACACAGCTCAGAGTCACACTTTACAGGCTGGCTGCCAAAACTTCAGCAGAAAAAGAAAAGCTTCAAATAATTAGCTAGACAGTGCCTAGCAGGTGTCACTTTGGAACTCTTTGGTGATGATAATCCTGAAATATTGCGGAGAGGTGATTTGACCAGCGAAAACAGGTCCACTACTCACGTATTCCTTCGTGAGCAACCACTCTCCCTGCTAATGCACGAGTTCTGATAGGAAGCAGCTTGACAAAAACATCTGCAATTTGAACTGCAACTTAAAGAAAGAATAAATTGCTCCTTTAAGTTGGCAGAAAAAAAAATCCCCACCTACCCCCCCAAAAAATCAATACAATGTCTTGAATCGGGAAAGGATGCTGTGTAATTGGAATACAGATCCTGCATGAAACCCTGATTCTAATCTGAGGTATTTAATACTTTCTGCCACAATAAAAGAAGAGAATTAATGGACTCAGTGGGGAATCTAGATGGTATTTAGCTCTGAATCAGACTATTATTTTACACTTGGCATTGATAGGAGTCAAAATGAGGCCACAAGCCCAAGACTTTCTCAGCAACGTGTGAGTGCCAATTCCCTTTATATTCCCATGATCCCTGCTTGGAGGCTTCCCTTTCTCCAGCTCTCAATCACAGCAGCAGCAAACTGAACTAATAAATAATGAAGCCACTTCAGGCTAAATGTGGGTAAAAAATGCATGTGTTTTCTCTCTTTTTAAGTGTGTGCCTATTTCACATATATATAAGAGGTATCTGAAAAATTATAAAATATATGGTAAAAAGGCAGACATTTATTACAGAAAATATGTTCAGTGAATGCATGCTTTATCAAAATGTGGTTCTTGCTCTATAAAGAAGGGATTTTCTTCTCGCTGGTCTGATCTTTATTGTATGCATGTGTATTTGGGATGAATTAAATAGGGACAAGATGTCAACAAATTTTTGCACTTTCTAGTGACAAAAAAATGATAGATTTTTGCAATCTTTTTTTCCCTCAGTATTCAGAGAGTGTGTAAGAAATGGAGCAGAGGAGAGAATGTCCCAAATAAAACAAAAACAAGGGAAGCTCTCCAAATCCATCCTAGAGTCTCCTTCCAAGGACAGGATTTATTTGGAAGGCATCTTTGCAGTGGTCCTCAGGATTCCTTGGATGTATCAGAAGGGCTGTGTTGCCCTTCCCAGGCTCACTGTTGTGCTGACTGCAAACCACATAACACTGCATGTAGAAGCCTTTATTTATAAACATAGATGTCTGATGAGTCCTTGTGATAAGCAGTAAAGCAGATGTGTAAGGTTATGAATATCTTGCTCCAAGCCAAATGGCAAGCAGGGAGCAGAAATGAGGCTGGGATTCGAGAGATCCCAGTTCCCATGCCTTTCTTGCAAATCCTGTCACACAAAGATGAGGTGTGAGAGCAACAGCAGAACAAGAAAAATGCTGCTGATGATCACCAGGTGCTGTGTACTCATTCTGGTGGTATTCTGGATGCCTCCTGTCAAGAAATCTGGCTTCCCTCTCAACTGAAATACTTAAGGGTTGACCTCAGGTATTTGGAAACCAAGAGGTACAGCAAATCATCAGCAATGCGCTTGCCAGATCCCACAGAGCAAGGACGCATGGCTCAGCAGGGAGAGGAGGAGCAGTGAGGTCCCCTCCAGTTTAAGTGGATGATGGACAGTAGAAAAACAAGGAGGAACCCTACTCCTGTAGATTTTGTCAAAGAAAAGGCTATGGATTGCACTGGGGAACAGAGAACCATATGAGCAGCTCAGTGGCTTTGGGCTCCATGGCCAGTTTCACTGCAAGCATATTTTTCCCTTTTACTTAGAAACAGATGTCTAGAAAGACAGATGAGAAAATCTGTTTGATAAAGACTTCAGAAGGGATTCTCTCTCCTTCCCCAGAGCAAATGCTCCTAATAATTGCTTTGTGATATTGCTGGAGCCATCGAAACATTTTCAGGCTAGGGAAACCCCAGCTGAGTGCCGAGAGGACGGGCTCAGCTGCAGGGCTCAGGTAACTCACGACTGACTGGCTCCTTTCAGACCTGCAGTGTTTTATTTCACAAGCCAGTCATGCTCTGCAGAGGATCGAGCGTAGCTTGACAGAAGAACAGTGGTTTTGTCCTCCCTATCATTTCTACAAAATGACCTTTGTCTTTATAATCGGATGGGCTCAAATGTTTGATAATCTCAGATTTGTTGGTAGCGGATATCGTGTTGGCAATCCCCAAATTGTGCAGCCACATTTTAAAAATAATTGTGCTGAAGATAAGCTTTTGTCTCCAACTACAGGCTTTAATAAAGCCTGTGTATCAGAGGATGATGATCCAAGCCAATTTAACCTAATTGACCCTCCTAAGCCTTCTTTCTTATCTAAAAGCTCATTCGTTGCCAGTCAGGCTCATAATACCTGTGGCTTGAAAAGTGTAATTCTTAATGACCCATTATCTACAGAATTCCTGATCCAGATAAATAAATGCAGGTATCCACATCTAGGTGGATGATTGATTTAGTTACAGTGGTCACTGTAACTAAATTCTGTCATTTAGGGAGAAGCAGTCTGCTAAAGCCAGCAAAATGAAGACAAGGTGGAGGGGGGCTGAGGGCAGGGTTTACCTTGACAGGGGAAGCAATTCCAACTAAGAGAAATCCAGTGTTGCCTATTTAATACTCCACGGAGTATGAAAAGGCCTTTCAGAAATAATTATTCTCTCTATATAGCGTAGTAACAAGGAAAAATTTAGTAGCTGCAAAACAAAGTCAACATTTTCCTGTAAATTTTGATGGCTCATTTGGCATTACATTTTGGAAGTGGAGAAGGAAGGAGCATGCCGTGCTGATCAGCTCAGGGCTAGGTGGCCTGGGAGCATGCTGCCAACAAATCTTGCTGGCTGCATCAGGAAAGAGGCCTCCAGCACCAGCACAGCTCCTTGCTTTTGTTGTCTTATGTCCTGCAGTCCAATGAGAGTGTTCAGACAAGAGAGGAAATGGGAACACAGCTCCTGTGGCATGATGAGGAATACCACATAGCAGCTCAGGCAGAGAGGGAATTGGAGAGCGAGGTTGGGAGCAGGTGGATTAATCCATCTAAAGGGCACACAGTGGTTTGGCTGGATACCTGATGTGAATTCAGAAGAACAGATCTGCTTCTTGCTTCTGAGTGGGAATACAAATGAGAAAATCAACTCCAACCACTTCCCCCTCTTAAGGACTGATGCAGAACCCAGTGTGCTGCTCCACCAAAGGCAGGGCAGACCCAGCACAGGAACAATGCTTGCTGGGAGCCTTGGGAAGTCTACTCATTAGACATTTTTGCTGGTTTCTCGTTGTGGAGGTTTGCTCTGCTCATTCCCGTGGGCTCTGCTGGCAGTGGGCAGCTGTTTTGAATCACTGACCCCAGCTGGCTGGAGCAAACATCTGCCTTTCATCCAGACACAGCTGCTTCTGGGGTCAGGACTGCATCACAAGGAGGAGGCTTGCCCTCAGTTAATCCTTATGTTGTTGCATTTAGGGGGAGGACTGGAAAAGGAGCTTTAGCCTGCATTTAGCCCGTGTATTCTCTGCTTCTGTTTGAAGGCTCCCTGTGGAAGGGTCTCCTTTTTGCTGTTGACTGGAGAGGGCACCCTAGGAGATGGACAGGGATCTGTTCCCCGTGTTCCTCCTTGAGCACTTGCAGGGTGAACAGCTCTGTTCCTTGGGACCGATGGCTCAGAGGCTTGGTGTTTTCCATGCTGTTCACAGTAACACAAGAGGATCCTGTGTGCACACACTCACATATGTGCGTGCACATGTTGTACCTACAGAAAAACATGCAGGCTTCCTCCTGCCAGCTTCTGGGTACCATCCTGATGGGCTACATCAGGTGGCACTTTCTCTTTTAGTTGTTGGCTCAGGAACCATAACCTTTAGCGTTCCTGCCTAATTTCAACACTTGTCTTTCCAAATGAGCCCTATGCCAGGCAAGCTATTCACACTGGGGTCAGTCAGGGAGTAAATTTGGGACCATCACCTGCAATATTGAGAAGGACTCAGCTGCAACTTGCAATAAAGACATCTCTTTCTCCCATCTTACTCCCCTCAAAATGCAGTATTTCTGCAAAGCATGTCAAAAAATTCAACTCCACAGGGAGCAAACAAGAAGGAGGTGGCAAGACTCACACCTTTGTAGCATCAAAAAATGCCCTTGACACTTATTCTTTTTTCTTTTTACCCTTTGTATTCCATGTATGATTCTAATTTCTCTAGTTGCTCTTGCCCATCCTTACATGCTCTCTGTGTCTGGAGGAAATGGGCTAGGCCTCTCTGGATATCAGCAAAAAGCAGAAATAATGATTTTTATTACATGGAAAAAGTATGGTTTTGACAGGAGGAGCCACGCACATTGCCCTAGGTGCCAGTCTGCAGCAAGGCATGTGCTTTGGGACAATGGCAGGACCTACCCACCACCACAGCAAAGGTGGTCTCCTAGACCTCAGCTGCTATTTTTCTGCTCCAGCCTGAAACTTTGTTTTCTGCAGCATCTCCTGCTATACTTAGGCTTCAAAATAAAACATCCAAGCTATACCAAGCTTGTGCAGCATGTGTAAAAATTATCAGGGCCCCATGGCCCTCCTAATTGCCTATTCCAGCCTCACCTGGGTCTCCACCTGCAGTGTCCACCCATAGCACCCACTTAAGCCCTGGCCCTAGCTATGGTTGAAGGTGCTGGGGAATAGCTTATGGGGCAAGAGGAGTCTGTGGGAGTACATACTTGTCTCCTCCAGGAATTATGCAGGTTGAGTGAGCCTTTAATTGCCATGAGGGGAGTTGAAGAGCAGCTGCATTTCCTCTTGTGGTGGTGTGAGAGAGTGCAAGTCCATGCCGACAGTCCAGTGGCTGAGCCTTTGGTCCGCTGCCTGCAAAACAAGCAGAGATTAAGGTAGGAACTTCTTTGTCCTGGGTGTGCAGGGAACAGCTGTTCTGTTTATGAGCATGATGTGATGTATTGTGGTGTTTGTGACCCACGAATCATTTGCAAGTTGTTGCTCATTCTCTGGGAGGCCTGCTGGGGAGAAATCTGAGCCCTTTGGGAAAGCTCAAGTCTGCAAAGCCATCTCAAGGGAGGACAAGATGTTTTTTATCAGGAAGGGTCGGAGATGGGAGGAATTAACTGCACTGGGCAGTGGTGCGAGATTAGGTGCTGTGATGAGAGGCTAGGTTAGGAGGTAGAGCAAGGTGCTGCTGCCTAAATTATGGCATTTGACTTTTTATCCCTATAATGAATAGTCCAACTGAATCAGATTCCAGCTGCGCCCATCCCATGCTTGTCTCACTGACTATCACCACTTCAAGATGCTTCAAAGGAGCGTGCAGTCAGCAGCTGGTGTTAGTCAAAAGTAATCCTACCTTATTGGAAAGGAAGGGGGAGAAAGTATATTTGACAGTGAGTGAAACAGAACAACTTCTGTAGGAGATTGTCCCAGACCAGATTCAGCAGAGAGGGAAACGTAGAGAGGCAGCCCAAAAATCAAAGTGCATGGAGGAGACTAAATGCCGCTGCGTGTGTCAGGAGAGACGTGATGTTTCAAAAGTGAGCAGTGAACTAACGTAGATTTTCCCTGCATATATATGTATTTATTCAGCTACAAAAAATAGAAAAGGTGACATTCTCTTTCTTCACGGTGTGGCCACCTACAGAATTCAATATTGTAATATTAGAGAAAAGCCATTAGTATGGTCTTTAATAAAATACTTGGACCTGACAGGTAGGTTACTGACTATTATAAAGCTGTTAGATTTAAAATGAATCTCCTTGGCAAGCCCTGGTATTCATCACATTTTCATGAGTAGCAAGAGTTTGTAGATATTGCCAGATGTGGTCTCAGAGTGGAGAGCAACTCAGATAAAAATTGCAAAAGCAGATAAATGATGCATAGGCTGAAATCCCACTTCCAATCAGACCCAGAGCATGCTGTGAAAAGATTTAGTGAGTTACCTCCCAGCAGTTTGAAAGTCTCCCGAACGCTTTACCCAGCTGCCTTGGGAGAGAGAGGAGTGGGCAGAAACTGGTTAATCTGACCTTTATATTAATTTTATCATAGAGATTACTTTAAATCCTGAAGCAGAAGGTTATATAACCCTGTTAGTATTTGTTGTTGCAGCTTTGAAGTGCAGCACAAGAGTCTGATCCCTGATTTTGTTTTGACTTTTTTAACATCTTACTGTAGGCAGCATTCTAACTCTTTTCGCTGTATGACATGCTGCTCTTTTTTGCACTGCCTTCAAGTTTACAATTTCCTAATATTATCTTGTGCGATTTTGGAAAAAATCTCCCTTCTGCCTTCCCT
Source organism: Mystacornis crossleyi (assembly GCA_013400655.1). Classification (NCBI taxonomy): domain Eukaryota; kingdom Metazoa; phylum Chordata; class Aves; order Passeriformes; family Timaliidae; genus Mystacornis; species Mystacornis crossleyi. The sequence continues at coordinate 82,858 of VYZQ01009550.1, forward strand.
GGCACACAGTTTGGTCAGTCCTAATTGATGCCCCACAGAGGAGAGGGAAGGGCTGCTGTGAACTTCCCTGTTTTCTCTTCTGTAACTCCACAGCTTCCATCTTCAGAGCTTAAATTTATTTTGAAGTCATGCCCAGAGATGTCCCTTGTGAAAGTCTTAGTGTTGTTCCTCTAGATACTGTACAAACACAGATAATAAACCCCATGTCTTTGGGAATGGGAGCTGTGGGGTTCCTAAACAGAAGGGGCAGATTTTCAGAGAGGGGCTTTGCTAAAACTGATCCAGCTCCTGCCTATGGGAGACACGTGCTCTTGCAATCACAAAGGAAACAGGCATCATCTGATTTCCCTGTGCTGGGATCCTCTTTATTTATATGCTTCGGGTTTTACTTAAGATAAGATACTATTGCACAGCCTTCCTCCTGAGCATTCCTGGTGTCCAAGCTTTTGCTATCAAGTTTTGCCTTTGCCAGTTGGCTCCTGCACCCCATGTTTCCATAAGTCTGGTGCGAGCTGTGAATGCTGTTGTGGCCTCTTCCCAGGCTTCTGAATAAAATCAAAGGTTTTTTTGAGCACAGAGGGAATGGACACTTTTGGCATGACAAACTATAAATAAATGGTGACTAAAACAGACAAGGACTTTTTTGGTAAATTGAAAGCGTTGGCTAAAAAAATTTGGTAATGAAGTTTTTGGAGACTAAGCTACTGTCTGACAAATATCGTTGTCCTAAAGAAAGCACCCAAATACGTTGTGTGGACAACATTAGGAGAACTTGAAAGAGTTAACATCTAATCAGAGATTTGGTTTCCTTGATTGACAGACAATTTTCAAAAAGAGTGCAGTTTGTCAAGAAGTCATTCCTGTCTTCTTCCAGAAATCTCTCTTTGAAACCAGGGCAGGCAATTTCCTGCCTGTGATGGCATTCAAGACATGAGATACCCTTGTCTTTGACAGCAAAGGACACTGGTTTCATTTGAGCTTTTTCCTTTTTCACTGACAACAATAAAATTGTCAAGTGTGTGATTTGAAACATCAAATTCAGTATGAACTTTTGTGTAAGCAAGGGACATTGGACATAATAACTTTTTTCTCTCATCTGTACTGATATATGGGACATCCAAATTGACAAATGGTAAAGATTGGGTGATGTATGTGTATGGTAGTTTATGTATGAACTATCAGCAGACCAGCAAGGTTATAATGAACTCATCTTTTGAATTTAATAATAAATTTCCCTTTCTCAGCATTGGTCCAAGGTAATGAAGTGATGCTTCTTAGCAGTAAAGACAAAGACGGACTTCAGAGCTGAGGAAGTGCCAATTTTGACTGCAGGCATGGAAATACTGTCTGTCAAATCACAGTAGTATTATTTTATTTTTATAGAGAAGCTGGATGCATTTGAACCTGACCCAAAACCCCAAAGCTATCTCTCTCTATTTGGAATGTATCAATCATGTTAAACAACTGATGATTCTGAGTATTTTAGTTCTTGAGTGCCTAAACAGTAAGATTTGAAAGTCACCTGCATTTTAGGTTTTCTAAGTTAAATAGAAAGTCTGTATGTTATGTAGAGACAAATGAGATCTTTATATATCCTTTCAGGTACTGGTCTTGAGCTTCACTTTGCTGGAGTGTAAGTGCTACAAGATGTGGCCGAGCTGGTTCATGGAGAGGAGAGCAGACTTTCCCTTGTGAGCCATGACTTCAGTGTGAAATGCCAAACCACTAATCCTTGTGGGATGTGTATCACTGTATTGTAGCTGTGGCCAGGTGAGCTGTAATATTAGTTTTTAACCCTGCGGTTGAGTTCTCAGACGGTTTCAGCTTGTCCATGAGTATGACATACTTTTCAAAGTTTTGTGGGCTTTTTTGTCTTTTAAAAACAAATTGGCATTGCCACGAAACTGTGCCTCAATACCTTTTAAAGTGAGTGTTTATAGTGGGAATTATCTCAAACTACAAGAATTGGTCTGTAGACTGAGAGCAGCCAAGTCCTTAAGCCAAGGTTGCTTGTCAGGAACAGAGCAAAAGGTTAACAGGGATCAGCGCTTACAACAGCTATGTAAAAGCTCAGAGGAAAACTAAATGGGCACATGTTTAAATGTGATAAATTCACAGCAGTGCATGGTCTATGATAAAAGGCACTCTCTGTGCTTGTGCTTTTGCCCCTCCCCAAGCACAATACCCTGCATTTTCCCTTTACCATTGGGGTTAAGTGCAGCTGTGGGCATGGCTGGTTATAGGGTTGGATCTGGCTGATGGCAACATGGTGTGTTGCCATAATCCATCTGCATTCAGTATTGTGCCTACACCCAAAATTTGACCAAAAAAGGAAGTTGGTGGCACTATGCTGAGCTGATCCAAAACCTGTGGGGCCCCACAGAGGCGATCCAGAAGAATTACTCATTTTTATGTTAGTAGACAATGGCCCCCAGGCCAGCGTATTTAGCTCCCAGTCCTCTTTCCACTCTTATATTACTACTACCTCCAGCCCTCAAAGAGCAAAAGTACATGATGCTACAACTTCTTTGTAAGAGCAATTTAGCTTTTGATGCTGAGTGGCACTGTTACCAGCTGAGTTATGGGCAAAAGCCCGAGTGTAACAGGGTATTTATTTTACTTAGCAAAAATTATCCAACAGTAAAAGCATAGTTGCTGCCATTAGAAATATGACTGTTTGAATAAAAGTTATGGCAATGGTAAGATTCAGCTATGGTATGTTAATTTGAATGTGCAGTAAATCTGTCGGGATTGCAAGTCAGTTTAAGAGCTAAAATATAATTGTTATAAAACACCGAACTGCAATTTATATGTATTTTTCCCAACTGCTTGTGGGCTGGCAATATTTCAGTTCTATAATCACAATTTGAACCTTTTAAAAGGGATTTTTTAATACAAGTCAGCAGAAGTGATATTTTATTACTTTTCTTTTTATGGAGTTCTTTGAATGCAATATACTTTTGGGGAGGAAGATGATTTGGGGATAAAAATCAGCAGAGACTACCTTACACTTGCTTCTCTTTTCCGAAAGATAGACATGTCTGAGTGTGCAATGAATAATTTGTCAATCAATTTGCAGCTCAGTGAAAAAAAACTGCTGAAGTGGGCTTTTGTTACTTAGATTTCAAATGCCATTTGACCCCACAAATATGCTTTCTGCAATGATGTTCTGTGATATCAGGTAAATGTTTTTTAAAAATAAAAACCCATTAGTAACCTAATATCCTTTTTTAAAAATTAGCTTGCTTGCATAATTGAGTAGGGGGGAAAAAATCCTATAAGCAGCTTTCATTTTGATTATAAAGTTAAATTAAAGCATTAGGCTGTCAGCTTTCAGTCCCAAGCGTCTTCAGGAATGGTTTTTCATGGCACTTGACTTGCCTGTTGGTTACTCAGGATCTGCTACCCATCTCCTCAGATGAGCTGTGTTGATCTCTGAGAAAGCAGAGAAGACATGAGCTGGGGTAGCTGCATCATGCTTGGAACATCTGGCTAATATTAGCCTTATGATGATCCTCAGACTCTCATCTGAGAGCAAGTAACACATCTGAAGGATGCGTGAGCATCATCCCCCAGCAGAAACTCCAAGGGATGGTGGAGAAGAGGCTTTAAAGCCAGCCCAGTCTTCAGCAGGCAAAGGGCTTAGTGCCCTCTGGAGTGCATTCCCATTAGACTCATCTTTGGCTGGGTTTTCAAGAGAAATGTGTTTATATATTGCCTGACACCCTCAATGGAAAAAGAAAAAACAAATTACTTAGATGGTATCTTTTAAGTCCTGAAGGTTGGTCCATATACTTTAATTAATTAAGGAGGTTCTCTGAGCTTTTAGGACAAAAACATCAGCATTGGACGAAGAGATAAAAAAATTTGATAGTCTGATTCTGGCAAGAAATCCCCAGGAGCCAAATGCCCTGTTTACAGGAGATAAACTCATGAAGCAAGGTTTGGGGGGTCTGATGGCCCTGGGTCCTCATGGGTTAGCAGTGAGATCTGAGGCCTTGGGATCTCATGTACTCTCTGGTCACACTTGGGCTGTGTCTCCTGAGAAGGGTTACTGCAGAGGGTGCAGTGTTGTCTTGAGTTCACACCCACAAAAGCTCCTCTGGAGATACCTTGGGAGGTGCCTGAGGAAAATGAAGGCTGCCTGTTCGTTTATCCTTATTAGGAATTACTTTTCAAAAGCTTGTAAAGCTTCACTGCTTCAGAGGAAAGTTATGTCTGCTGATTGAGGTGAGGAAGGGAAACAACAGAACAAGTTAGGCTAATGTAGCCTTTTGAGTTTTGCAGTCAGATGAGCTTGAGAGATTAAAAGGAAAGAGAAAAGGATGGCGCATATGCTTAAGAAAAGGATAAATCCTCCTTTGTACTCATTACTTTGCTGTGGTTTTGCATTTTACTTCTTTTATTTTGGAGGTTTTTAAAGCATTAAGGAAAAGGGTACTTGACAAATCTTTGGCAGATATGAGAAGAGCCTGAATTAGTGCAGTGAGACCCATCTACATAGCCTGGGCTGCTATGACTTTCAAAGCTAACACAGTTTACATTAGTATGGTGTGATGATCAGAGTGCACAAAAAGTGAGAACTAAGGATATTAATTTTAATTTTCTTGTTACTTGTGTTGAAGCATGGCATTTCCTGCTTCCTGCCAGGAAGGGGCCAGGTGCTGCTTGCACTGAGGTGCACATTTGCGTTTAGATGGCTCTCTGTCGGCATCTCTGGGCAGGGGATGCAGAGATATCCTGCCCCAGAGCATTCACAATCCACCTCAGAGCCAGGAGGAAAAGGCAGCAAGAGGCAGCATGTGGGGAACAGAGTCCCAGTAGAAGTCACTACTGGACTCATATCCAAATTGAGGGAGTTTTGTGAATGCCAAGCAGCGATAACTGTCACCACGCTTTTAATATCACACTGCTCCTTCCCTGTGGATGAAATTCCCCCTGTTGCAAGTCTAGCACCCATAAACTAGCAATTCACCCTCTGGAGACACACACAGAGCCCTGGCAGGGTACCAAGGGTGTGCCAAGGTAATGCCCTCCACCAGCAGGAAGGTCAAGTGCCTGCAAGGACATAGGCCACTGGCTGTAATTCGGCACCTGAACTGGTGCTTACTGACAACTGCCTCTCTGATTGCATGTGTTTTCCAAAGAGATTGCTGCATATAATGGGAGAAAAAGGCCTTTCAGATGCTGTTTGTGATCTTTGGGTTTCAAAATTGAGACATCATCCATCTGTCAGCAAACAAGGCATACAAAACTTGCAGAAGAGTCCTCTCCTGTTGCTGTTTCTCTGTAACAAGATGAAAACAAGAAAGAAGAAAAGGCATTTTATTGTGAAGTCTCTCGGGCTTGCAAATGCACTCTGCCATCTCCATGCTTTCTTTTCTGTATGTTGTGCTTGGCTTGGCAGGAACCTGCTCTCTCATCCTTCCCCATCCCTCCTGCTCCAAAGCAAAGCCGCAAACCCCGTTAAGAGTGAGGTGCAAGGGGTGCAGAGCCTCGGAGAGAGGAAGGAAAACAAGCTGAGAGAGGCTGCAGACATTAAGTGCTCATACTGCATAGGTTAAGAGGGAGCTGGAGAGTGACAGGGCCCAAGAGCAGGATTTAAGGGAAAGGAAAAACCCTTCCAGGGCAGAGGGGGATGTGTAGTGACACCATGAAACAGTCCCAGCAGGTAGCTGCTGTTGAGAGACTTTGAATGTGCGGAGCTGCAGAGAGCAGGTGGGATGGTCTGCCTGTTAGACACTGAGGGCTGCAGCAAGAGGGTGACCAGATGCCTCTTCCCCTGAGCTCTCTGGAAAAGCACACAGCAGCCACTGCCCTTTCTTGCCATTCTGCATCCCCACCCCCACCCCCCACCCCTTTTTTTATTTGCATTTACATCAGGTAGCACGCTGCTTTCCATCTCACAACTGCACAGGCGCTGGCAGGGCTGGAGGTCACCGAAGTGGAACATGCCCAGTGTTAGGGCCAGCTCTGCTGTCCCTGTCCCATAGTGCAGGAGCAAGGCATCAAAAACCCCTGTTCCTGCCTGTTTGGCTGGACAGGGCTGAAGTAATTTCTCTCTAAATATAACTCTGCGCACATGGTGGAGCCGAGCTCTGCTGGCATAGCAAAGCACAAGGAAAGGGAAGGCCAGATGGCTAATTCATGCTGAAAGGCAGCATGAGGCAGAAGAGAAGACAGGCAATGCCTTGGCACAGCTACCAGTTTCTTGGATGCTTTGGAAAGGGCATTTTACCTTTCTGTGCCACTTGACCTTGGCTTTTCAAGTTTTTTTTTTTTTAAGTGGTGATACCTATTTGTAAAGGACTGTACCTTCCAAAAGGGGATAATCATGACACAAACTTCAGGCATGTAATTTATGAGATATTTAATCAGAAAATGGAAGCAGGTGCATCCTCCTGGAAATCCAAATCATCCATTTCTGTGACTACAGCAAGCCTTGGCAGGTGTGTGTGGTGGTGACTTCACTCATTTGTACCAAACCTGTACTGTAGGATCTCCTTGCCACACATGAGATTAGAGTTCCCTTAAGTCAGATGGGGAGCGTGATACTACTTTTATGTTCGTATTAGGAGGACAGACAGTACCCGATCCAGCAAATAGTCACTTGGGTGGGAGCTAACCTCTGTGGATTTGTGAGGTTTTTGGGGGAAGGTTATTTTGGTTCTGTGAGCATGGACCAGCAAGTAGGCACTTAATGACTTTAGGCTTAGTGCCATTTTTGGCTGAGTAGTAAATAAAGATTTTCCTTCTTGTAGAGCTACAGGCGTGACACACAGGTGTTTCCCAGAGCAGATTTCCTGCTCCTAAACAGAGTAAGCGGGCAGACAGGATCGCTGTTTGTTTAAGACCCAAAAATTATGTATTTTATATGTGACTTTACTCTGACCTTACTCAAGTCCTCCCTTTTTGTACCCACTCTGCCTGGAGGCAAGTTCCCAGAGTCCCTTCAGTCTGCCTGACAGAATGGCTTTCTGTTCCCTGGTCCTCAAGCCAGGGACTCTCTCTATGTCCAAATAGAGATTGTCTGTCCTGCCTATGGATGCAGCTTCATTTCTAGAGCTGAAACTCCAAGGGTTTACAGTCTAGTAGTGTAGCTGTAATTTCTCATTCCTTGCACAGGAAGCTCGAGTGCTGATCTGTCCATGGCTGGCTTAGATGTGTAAGAATGGGGGACAAGAGAGTTGAAAGGATGCAGTGACTCCTCACTGGATACCCATATATTAGAAAAGGGGAAGACAGCACTCAGAAAAAGTTTCTGTCTCAGAGCTCGATATTTGCCTGGGCTGTTATGTTGTTTTGAGGCAGAGTTCTCTCATCTGCTTTGGCACATGTTGGCTTTCCAGCTGCTGCAAGGAAAGGTTAAGGACCACCTGTCTCCTGCTCAGAGTGCACTTAGGAAAGTACACTGTGCCACCAAGTTAAATGCTTCCAGTGTACATGTGGCTCATATCTGCCAAGAGTGGAGAAACTGATGCCATGCTGTGGCACAGGCTTTGGGTGACACAAATAGTTACAGGTGATGAATTAAGTGCAAACATTGCAAATTATCACCTTTGTTTGCAGCACAGAAGATACAGGCTAGCTGACAGAAGAGCCAAGTGGCAGTGTGGTGATAAAAGCCTGAAACCAAAGCAAGACAAAAGGTATGCCTAAAACCTCTGCTAATAATCCCTGACAAGCTGAAGCTGGGATTTCTCCTAGGCTGGGGAAAATGAGTGCAGTTAGTTATTGGCTACCTGCTGAACACCCGCAGACACCATAAATGGGATATTAAAGTAACTCCAGCGTCAGGGCTGCAAGGTTTGCCAGGTTGCTTTTGAGCCACAGCAGATGAGATGAACCCCCCCAAATTTGGGATAGATTAAAAGATATAGAACTTCGAGGCCTTCTAAGCATCTAAACAGAAGCTGACATGATCTGGAAACTTGATTTAGTAACAGCAGAAAAGGTATAGAGAAAAGTGTCACAAACCCGAAGCTTACAACAGTCAGCTGAGTGTTACAGGGATTTAATCTGTAACAAGATTGTGTCACGGTTTGAGCCATGCCTGGTTAAATTCTTGTGGCCCCTCAGATCCTTCCCTGTGCATTCGGGATGGTACGAGGGATGGACCTGCAAAGGCGCACATCTGGCTCGCAAAAAATGTGATGTTGGAAGAAGCTAGCACGGCAATGAGGGTGTGTTTGCTCCTTACCTGGGCATTAAGGAAGACATGGGGGCAGAAACAGGTAGAATCTGCAATGAAACCTTAGAAAAACCCAAAGTCGAACAGGGGCAGGACTGGCACAGAGGTAGCTGTGTAGACCTGCTCTGTGATGCGAGTAAAGGCAGAACACCTGTCTTCAAGTGCTCTGGAGTAGGGAGAAATGCTGCTGGCTGACCTGGTGATTGTGTGAAGCATCTCCTTTCTGCAGGAAAATGGGGCCTTTGAGTAGTTCCCATGCTACCTGCCGTAGTATATCAGAGTATATTCACGCAGAATCCAGAAATACAGTTTGCTGCCTTGTCTAGCTGTTGAAGCCAGCTTTTCTGATGATCTCTGGGCATCTTGGACCCGCCCCTGCATGCCCTTCTCACAGCAGTGGAAAGCCATTATACCATAGAGTATCTCTGCCATTTCCTTGGAGTCTAAAAGGAATATAAAAGATGTCAAAATCTCCTCTGAAGCTTGCATTCCCCTGCCACTGGGTACACAAACATTAGTGGGATTTTAGACTCCTAGATTCCTGAAAGATTGAAACCTTGCTTCCCAGTGCAAAAGATTGACTTGGTTATTTGAAGAGAATCAGGCTGCCAACCTTTTGCAATCTCGGCAGAAGGAAATAGCTTCTGTATTGCTTGCTGTATTCATCTGCCATGCTGAGTGAGGAATGGCTGAGCACAGGGCTTGCAAAACAGGATCCAGGCTGTGCTCACACATCCTGCTCCAGCTGCAGCTTTATGGATGAAGCCATTCACTACCTCATCCTGGGCTCCCTCCCCTCTCTTCACCTCTTGCTGCCAGGCATTCATTCTTTTCATACAGCCAAGGCAACCACCAACCACGGTGTAATTGCACCCAGTCAAGCTTAGCAAACATACAGATCGAGATAAACCTGTTCACCCGGTCAGTCTCTGATGGCCCAGCCCTGAAATGATTTGGAGAATGATGATTTGGGACTGCTGGAAAATGCAAAGGAGTTTGAGGCCAAGCTGCCTATGGGGTGACCCAAAATCAGCCAGGTCTGGACAGGAGCAGAGCCTCCCTTCACTCTGAGCTGCCAAAGAGGAGTGTCGAATGGGAGCTCTTGTTGATTCACGTGCTCCAGCAATTCAGCATGGGGAAGACACAGGAGGGCCATGAGCCGTCAGATATGCACGTTGTGGGTTAGAATGCCATCATCTCGCTGAGCAGAGCGCAGAAAGCTGCACATCTGGAACGTGTGGGAGCTGTAATTACAGGTGTCTGGCACACTGGGTCACTGTGCTGGCTGCTGAGCTGCTGGAGCTCTTTGAGCCTGGACTAACTTTGGTGTGATTCATGGTGTTAATGATGCACTTTCTTTGCAGTGAAGGAAGAAGCCTTTTGTCCTCTCTTCTTTGTTTCTGGATGGTATTGCTTTACATCTGTCAAATATTATTATTTTGTCTCCAGTTCGTATTAATTTTTGCAAATGGGTCCCCACAGTGAGAGTATGTACAAAGGTTTTGTGCTGCAACTTCTAAGCCTGCCTTCACGTCAGTGTTTATCTTTTGAAGCTAATAATTAAAAGGGAAAAAATACTGTCTGTGGATTTCTGTCGTGATGCCAGTTGAGTCCATTTTCTCTTGTTGGTAGCTATCAGATCTGACTTGCACCCACAACAGACTGTGTTTGGGGGGGAAAAGTGTCACTGCTTTTATTTCATGTCTGGCCTGACAAGAATAGTAATGAGAAGAGCAAAGCACTTTCATCCCCAGTTAGACCGCTACAAAACAGGCAGGCTGAGTCCTCGATGTACTGTCAATTCTGTGTGTTGTGTAGGCAATTAACAGTGATGCTGAATTAATTAATGATGAGAAAACATCAAAGGGTTGGGGTGCTTCAGTTCGGATGAGCACCAAAAGCTCAGATTGTTATCAGATTGCCTAGGAGTTGACTGAGGGGATCTTATAACCAGAGTTTTGCTGCAAGCAAGAGAAAGACTGGGGCTTCCGCCCTGTATGTCATGTGTTCAGACCTCTAAAAAGTTCTAGGAGGCATTTTTATGGAGACTGATGATTTCTCTTGTATCTATTATGACTTGTTTTGCAAATATCTCATAAAAAGTCTTACAGCTGTTGTGTTTTAGAGATACACTGCATAGGTCTTCTTACAATAGTTTATTAGTCACAACTTGTGTGTTTTTGAGACCGTGAATGAATCCTTCTAAGCACGGTCTCTAGAACAGGCAAAAATAAGGGGGAGGAGGTTGGCAGTGAGACCACAAGTAGAATTTGCCATCTAAGGCAGCCTTTTGATTCCCCTTTTTCATACCTTGGACACAGAATTAGCCTACATATTTTCTGGAGTTACAGTTATAGATCTTGCCTTGTTGGATGGCTCAGAGAAACCCACTGGATTAAGTTTGTGTGACAAGGTTTTGGTAGCAGAGGAGCTACAGAGGTGGCTTCTCTGAGAAGCTGCTAGAAGTTTCCCCTGTGTTGAAAACTAGATGATCTTTAAGGTCTCGTTCAACTCAAACCATTCTGCCAATTTTTGATACATACAGCAGTGTTTTTGGTCTCATCCTCCCACCATAACTATCCGTTCTTCCGAAAGAGCAATGCAAGTCCATTGTGTTAATGACTGACCTGTCGGCTGTAGGAAGGGGTGAAGAACAGAACTGAGCAGCATGAGAGCCATTGAAAGGAAATCACACCACGATGGGTGAAGTGTGGCATAGAAGTGCTGCTGGTGGGCCACAATGCAGAATTTCTTCCTGCATTTCTGTCCTCAGACTATAATGAGTTGTGTGATCCCACATGTGAAAAAGTTTCTTACTGACAAGAATAGCAAAGTTTTAAAATTAAAAAAATATGAACCAAAGGATATGAAAGTAGTCAATGTTTTATTATCCATAGAGAACTTTGATGTAGAAAAGTTGCACACAACCCAAACCACCCATTAAATTCACCTCATCTGTGGCCTGCTTGATTTCAAAGGTCTGTGAGAAGACTTGTACAAAGAAAGTTTTAAAAGTTCTTGCATTGTGGTTAGTATTTAAAAAATCATTACTTTTTTTATGCCTACACATACCCCATGCCTCTTCCTAAGGTAGCAAACCAAACATCTGTTTTTTAGGCTCAGTGATGCTTGGATCACGATCAAAGGGAAAGGTTTCCAATTAACCCCCATGATCCCCCCACCATGTGTGTTTGATGCCATATTTTTTCCATCTGATTTATTTCATCTAAGCTTGATATTAAATCCCTTACCAAATTCAGATTAGCCATGGCTTTCCCATTGCTCTGACAAGACATCAAAGCTCCAGAGGACCCAGAAGATTGAATTAGCCATTGTCTGAATCTTCACTGAGCTGCTCTTAGAGACATGTATCTGTGTAAGGAACAAAGGGAATAACTGATATCTCTGCTCTGAAACTTTCAGAAAAGTTAAATGGGTATAAGATAAGGCTAAGCTAAATTTAAACAAGAAGTACTATGCAGAATGAGCTATATACAATAGAGAGGGCATGTATTCCTTATAGAAAAGTTACTAGAAAATAAGCAGCAACAAAGATCTAGAATAACTTGGAATAACTTTAGTACATATTTCATCAAAATGGGATGTACTGCGTTACTAAAGAAAATACGTTTGCTATTTGTATTAAAATAACTTTAGAAATGGAGGGAGGAACCACAAGCCACTGTAAAAACTACACTATACCGTCACTGCTTATTGCAATCATTAGTTACATTCTCAGGGCAAAGGGACAAACACTTTAAGTCTGTCTCGGGGAGCTAGGCTCCTGCCAGGAACATGCAGCAGTGAGGAAATCTGCAGGTGATACTTGGGAGAAAGAGGGTAACAGTTTGTTTAGGAAGGGGTTAAAAAAAAAAAAAAGACTGTGAATTCAGCCTTTAGGGCTCAAAGTTAAAAGACTGGCTTGATCTCACTGGCCAGGCAGGAGAACTGTACCTCACCCCCAAGGATGAGAGTTACTTATTTTTGGGGAGGCTGCACATGTCCCTCACACCTCAGTGAGCAGTCTAAATCAGAGATAAATGAGCTGGATTTGGTCCCATGCCATTGGCATTACAGCAGTAACAATAACCAGTAGGTTGGGCCGGGCTTTGCTGTCGCTTTCTGGGGCAACTTCCCACACGTCCTCTGTGAAGGCATAGGTGGTGTCAGATGTTGTGATATCTGTATAATTCCATCTAGTCTTTTTTGTGGGAGAAGGTGCAAAATCTTGGGCCTACCAGTTGAAATTAGGATTATATCCCAAGGGTTGTTCTGTAGTCAAGGAAGACTGGTACAAATCTTTGGACCTGTGCTGTGCATTTTTCAGTTTCTACTTCAAACACATCTGCTACTTGCCGGTGAGCCAATTCAAATTTTTTTCCATTTGGGAGATTGTGGGGAGTCATTTCAGAGATGGAGCACAGGCTCAAATTAAGAATAAAATAGTAAAGGAGGGAGCTGTGATTTGCTGAAAGCACTAGTCAAGATGTGGGGGTGAGGAAATCCTTTGGGACCTTCAGTAGGAGCTATGCAGGATGGGAAGAAATATCTGTAGCAGCAGTGTAGTTTTTATTGACCGTTCCTTACAAAGGCAATTATACAAAATATTAAAGCATGATACAGTGGCACTGGAAGGGCATTTCTTAAAAAGAAATTCTTTGTTTGAAAAGGAAGGAGAAGGTCAGAAGAGAATAATACAAAATACAGAGTCAAATGTGGTCACTCTCACAGCAATGGTCTGATGGAGGAAGACTCTTCACTGTAAGAAGTACTGCTTTTGTGTCATGGGTTGACA
>VYZQ01009552.1:0-17716 GCA_013400655.1 Mystacornis crossleyi
AAGCCTTTAAATTCCTGAACATCCCATTGCTGAGCCAGCAGCAAATTCCTTGAAGGAATTCCTTAATCTTCCTGCCAGGTCACGCCGTTGCTGTGACACCTCCTGGCTTCCCGGGGCTGGAGTAACGTCTGTGGCTTCCCTCGCTTCCACCCACGGGACCGCCGGCTTCACTGAAGTGCCTGATGCTTCTCCCTGCTCTCTCCTGCTCCTGGATGTGGTTTTAAGCCTGCCAGGCTGTGCCGAGATGGATTTCTGCAGGAGGAGTGGTCAGGCGTTTCCCTGTGGCTGCTGTGGCTCTGGGTTGCTGGTGAAGCTCCTGGGAAAATGTGAATGGGGGAGATGGGAGAGAGCTGGTGCAAGCCACGATCCCATCTCTGGTGAAATTCCCCTTCAGTTTAAAATCCTAATTCCAATCGGATCAATGGCAAAGCCTTAAAGGCAACACTGACCCCATGGAAATCTCTATAATGAGCTTATAAGCTGTTTAGTGTGCTCAAAACCTGTTCTTTCCACTCTCTGGAGTGCTGAAGGTTAAATAACTCTGTCAGTCACTTCAGTGGATTTCAAATGCACACTGCCAAGAAAGATGCCAAGCTCTGGGTCTGGAAGTCCAGCTCAGACTTTGGTGATTCACAAAGCAGGAGCTCAGACTTGGGAGTTTGGGTGCCTGGGAATGTTCCAACCTGTGCATGGCCTGGAATCTTTAACGGATAAAAGGTTCCGAAGGGATGGATGGGTTTGCTTGGCTCCGCTTTGGAACAGTCAGTGTGAGACCACCCCGTGCAAACCTGGGATGTGTCTGCTGGTTAAACTCCTGTAAGATGATGTGGGGGGGACCTGATGGAACAGAAAGAGTGGGATAAACCCCAGCCAAGCAACGAGTAAAGCCTTGATGCCCTTTTTCTGCGTGGTAAAGGGGGAGGAGAAGCAGAAACCAGTGCAGTGGGTCGAACTGGTTTGAGTCTCAGCCACAGCCAGACTGAAGCCCCACTAAATCACCTGCAGGCTTCCCACACAGGGGATGCTCCTCTGCCCCCACAACATCTGTTAGTGCCATTAAACATCATTAAACTGCAGTGGGTTCCCTGGAGACACCTGACTGAGTGGATTTCCCAGGCAGGTGAATCCCAAATAAATACCAGACCCTGCTGCCCTGACTTCTGCTGAGCACTAATTTATTCTGTGGTGACTCCCATTAAAATTAATGGGAGCATATGCAAGGCCAGCACAGTGGGTGTGGGGAAGCATCCCATAATTCACCCCCTGTGACTGCATTAGAGCTGCTTGGGAAGGAAACACAGAGCAAAGCTGAGAGTTTGCCATGGGAGAAATGAAAAATGCCTGGATCTGCCCATTCCCCCAGGCCCTGCCCATCTTTATTTAGAGATGCTGCTTGCAGAGCAGAGGCTGTGCTGGCTTGCAGAGGGGATTTATAGAAAAAATGGAGTCAGTTTATAAAGCTGAAAGTCAGTTCTAAACTTCAGAACTAAGCTGCCGTCGGTACTGAGAGGGACACGCATTTTGTTCCTGGTGAAGTGTAAACTCCCAGCCCGCTGTGGTGCCTCTGCCACCTCACTGGGTGCCTGTGTCACCTCTCTGGGTGCCCAAATTTCTTAAAATTATCTCTTTTTTTGCTCCTTTGTGACTAAATAACCCCCAAGATAGGCAAAGTGATACAAACTGAGGTGATGCCTCCCTCAGCTGCAGGTCCGGCTCAGGAAGATCCGTGCGCTCGTGCCAAATAAATGTCACCATTAGTTTAAAACCACCCAAAAAGCACTGAAGATCGTGCCCTTGCACTGTGGTTGATATTCGGGGGTGGTTCCTGATGTTTTGCTGTTAATTAGAGCTTTTCAGGGCTTCTCTTGCAGGTGAATTTGATGCTGAATGGGAAGCCAGTGATTTCTGCTTTCGCTGGCGACAAGGACGTCACCCGTGAAGCTGCCACTAACGGGGTCCTGCTCTACCTGGACAAGGAGGACAAGGTTTACCTGAAACTGGAGAAAGGGAACCTGGTCGGTGGATGGCAGTATTCGACGTTCTCTGGCTTCCTGGTTTTTCCCCTGTAAAGTCAATTTTCCCGTGACATCCATCCAGGTTGGCTCATCCTTGCCTCTGTTACACGAAGATCATTTTGTCGTCATGGGAGTGATGGTTCTTTGTTGCTTTCTCATGGGTGGTTTTGGATTCTCTCCGTGGGTTTTGGCCCCATCTGAACTACTCCGAAGCTTCACAGAATTTTGTGTGTTCAAGTACAATATCCTTGGACTGAGACTAAAGCAGACAATAAATATCAATGCTTACGGTTACAGCCTAAAGCTGCCTGCGAGATTTATTCCCATTTCATTTTCTGGGCTTATTGGATTCGTGGAAGAAGAGGATTTTCTTTAACTGTGAAAAGACTGGCACCAAGTCTTTCACGTAGGCGAGTTTGAGTTCAGACTCCAATCAGGAGTCAGCGTGTTGCTGCCAAAGAACTGAGCATTGATAAATTGGTCACACGTGTTTCTGTCCCTGGGACTGGACTGCCCTGCTCTGTTCCATTGTCTTAGAAAGGTAATTCTTATTGCTAAGTGGTCCACTCGAGTTCTCCTCTGCGTGTTGTGTGTTGGATGGTTCACCCCAATATTTAAGCTCAGTCACAATCAAGTCCAGCCTCCATAAGCCTGAGGGGGTGTGGATGTGTTTTGGTTGGATGTGGAAGGGGTTCCTCTTCTCCACGTGCTGGTTCCTACAAGGAAGAGCAGATTGTAACCGTTCAGGCAAAACTCCCCAGGGTTAAAGGTGATCATTCAGGCAGGACACTGCAAAAACAGCTTTGCCCCACAGGACACCTCACACTTGTTCTTCAATTTTAATTAACATGATTGATAATTACTGCTTTATTCAGCTCCTGAGGGATTCCTTCCTTAGACACGGCCACTTTGTCAGCTGGAGATGAGATCCCCTTGTTTGTATTTCTGTGTATTTTCCAACCCTTCCGTTGTGTTAAAGGTCTTTTCTGGTTTTGCCTTAACTCCACAGATGTATAAAATTTAGATCATTTGTTTAACAAATAGGAAATCCAAATAACTGGTACCTAACCCGGTACAAAAGCTTCCCAGATTTTCGTACAGGTCATGTGAACTCATAAACTTATTTATTATCTCATTGTTACATAATAAAGATTAATATATGTCAGCTGAATTTTTGACCTGTGAATTTTAGAAGTCGCTTCATACTATTTTTTTATTGGATATAATTGTAATATGCAAAGTGGAAGCTTTTGGGATGCACAGAAACTGCCCTGGGAGGCAGCAGAGCTGCCACGAGTCAGTCTGGCAGAATCCTGGAGGTAATCAGAGTGATCTAGAGACAACCTATGCATTTTCTTTTAAAATAAAATTTAGGCAGAAATCCTGGCCTCGCTGGCGCTGGTGCTCAGAATCACACTGATTCCAAAGGATTTTGGATGAAACCTGTACTTTAGGTTCTGCCATCAGCACCAAACTCCAGTGCTGCCAGACTGAATATTAAATAAAACGATTTTCACATGAGCTGCTAATGAAATCTTCATCCCTCGTGCCCCAAACACTCTGAATTGGTGGATCTTTGTGCCTTGCATATCATGAAGGATGTGGTTCTAAATTAAACATTTCTCTGTACTTAAAACTGTTGGATGGGTGGGAGCATCTGCAGCAACCTGGGAGCTTCCCTAAACCCCAGTTTGGGCTGGGATTTGCTGCTTTTGGGATCTGTTTCCAATTCCTTCCCTTGCTGGCCAAGTGCAGTGGCTCCTGGTGATATTTCACTGATTTAAAATCTACGTCTGGTTGGTGCCCCTTGTAAAAACTTTGGGGAATCGATGGCACAGCTTCGTGCCCAAATTCCTGATTGCCCAGCACCCACCACACAGGATTTTTTGGGCACTTTCAGGAGGGTTGGTGGGTACTTTGCACTCCTGTAAGTCAGAGGAGGAGGTGATTTCTCAGACACAATTTTGTTTCTGTTCTGACCGCTGCAGTTGGGGAAGAAGTGGAAGGACCTGGCAAGAAGGGGAGAGATTCACATTGCTGAAAAATAGGAAAAAGTTACGATGACCAATCAAAATGTGTCACTGCTGTACCCCCAAAATGTGTGTATATAAATATATGTATATCTCAAATCCCTGGAAGTGCAGATCATAGTTTGCATGATGTTATAAAGAGGTTACTTGTCCTCAGAGTTTATTTCAGACGGGAGCATCGGTATTTTGTATAAAATTGGTAAAATCTGCAACCTCACCTTGCCCATGGACACATCTGTAATGTAAAAGAAGTGTTGCTACTGAGACAGAAGAACAATGGCATTAAAGGTGTCAGTATAATTTCAGAGTGATAAATGTATCTAACTCCTTTAATTTGTAAACGCATGATCTTTCACAGCTGCCTTTAGCACCCAGCAATAATCCTGAGCCATCTCATTATGGCCTTGATCGCCCCTCAGCAAAACATTTCTGATTTCTTCAGGGTCCTTAAAGCTTATTTCAACTCCAGCTGGCGAGGCCGGGAAGGTTCAAAGGAGGAGACACTTTTTGATGGAAAATGCTTCTGAAATCTGTTGAAAAGCCCGCACAAACAATTACCAACTGATTGTTTTGCTGGTTAAAGCAAAGGTTTAAGTGCAGTTGCTGCCATCACACAGGGCTGAGCACTCAGAGGTGGCCTCTGGGGACAGGCAGCTCACATTTAAACATTGAAATAAGAACAAACTGTGGGGTTTAGACTCAGCTTGAGCCACCAGATCCTGCCCTCGTTTTTGTCGTGTTGTCCCACCTCAGCTGTGCCAGCAGGAGCTGCTCCCAGAGGAGAGAGGGTGAGCCAGGCTGGAAAATGAAATTCCTTTTCCTTCTGCCTCCCCACGTCCTGCCACAGCATTTTCCTGCTGAGAAGCAACAGCTCAGGAGAAGCCTCACTTTTTAAAGGCTATTTAAGATTAGAGGTTGGATTTTTTTCCCCCAAAACTTAAACCCTGCATTGAGCTGCACTGTAAAGGTGAGAGCCGACTTTCTGATCCTCTTCAGCTCCAGCAGACTCCTGGATTTTGGGGAGGGCAGAATCCCTCCCCCTGCTGCACAGTCTGAGGATCTATACCCCCATTCTTTACCCACTTTGCAGGGAACTTTGTAGCTGACAAAGTTGATTGTGCAAGAAAACCTTTTAGCCACGTGCCACAAGGACAAAAGAAAGAAGTTCCTTTGAGTAAGTGTTGCATTTATTGCTATTACCAGGGATTTCTTCATGAAGGGGACCAGTATTTTTACTTTTTATCCGGTTTATTTATATTTTATCCATATTTTTTCGTGGGAACCCCCCTCTCCAATTCCCTTTTTTTCCCTCCTCAGTGATGTAAATGTTGATAGGGCCGGGTCTCCCTACTCGCCTCTCTTCATCCAGTGGAGAAATCTGCTCTGCGAGTTGAATCCTCTGTGCTGTGAAGAATTTGGGCTGCATGAGCCAAACAACTGCAGAGCCCAAAAAGGTCCTGTTCAAAAGAGCCTGGTGGCAGAAGGGTTTTTGGAAAAGGCACCGAGGTAGCTTAGAAATTTTCACAACCTCTTTTGTGTCTACATAAAAAGTAAAAACCAGCTTTGAAGCATAGAGAAGGAAAATGTATTTCCTTTTATTTTTAACAAGGTCTTAGACGTGATTTATGTTACATCATTCTCTAGCAGTATCTGAACTTTTTATGAGTGTTAATTCAATACTTTGGCCTTTTTGTGGCTGAGTAAGTGTTGCAACCTACTGAGTAAATGGAGAGGGGTTTGGGAAATGATTCCCAGGTGCCAACACATCCAGTCCTGGTGCTCGGCCCTGTTCAGTTTGCTGGATCAATCCTTCTTCTGATACAGGACATTTTTAAATTCAAAGGATGGTTTAGGGGCAAATGGAATTCTGCTGTATTCCCCCTTCCATATTACATCTAAATAACATTCCTAGAAAGATGAATGCAGTGAAACAGTTTGAAACGCCTGAAGAATTTCACAATTAGCTGCCAACTCTTTTTTTTTTAAGCCCCACATCTGCACATAGAATATTTTTACAAGCAGGTTTAAAATAGAGAAATAAACGCAAGGAGCTCTAGGTCAT
The DNA here is from genome assembly GCA_013400655.1 of Mystacornis crossleyi. Classification (NCBI taxonomy): domain Eukaryota; kingdom Metazoa; phylum Chordata; class Aves; order Passeriformes; family Timaliidae; genus Mystacornis; species Mystacornis crossleyi. The sequence continues at coordinate 6,108 of VYZQ01009552.1, forward strand.
GAACAAACCAAGGAGCTGAGCCATTAACATGAAATATGGGCTGAAGAAAAGAGAAAAATGTTCTCCTCCTTTATGTTTGCCTCCTTTTCTAAGGGATTCTGAGCTGGCAACATCTTTTACCTTGGCGATTCGTGACTGTTGTGCTTCATATTTTAAGAGCTCTTTAAAATATTCCAACCCTTTGTCTTCTAAAGATAACATCACCCAGAAAACTCAATGGAAATAAATGAAGATACCCAGGGACAGAATTTATTGGCTGGCACATGACACAACAACTTTTTTTTTTCTTTTTGTGCCGTTGCTGTCCAGACAGAAAAGGCTCCTTTGAGAAAAGAAAATTGTCTTGGACACTCAGCCGAAGTTATTTATCTGCTGCTGGCTGGAAATGGGGAGGGAATAAAACCCTTTCCTACCCTAAGGAGAATGAATACAAAGAATAAGCATAAAATCAGGCACTGTTATGTAATTGATGATGGGAATAACGGGGAAGTGGCTGGAATAGTCTGTCGGGTGCAAGCTGTGAGCTGAGGCGCCCGGTGGAAGTTGTGATCACTATTTTAATCCTGGCAGTTTGGGGGCAGGGAAAAGCTGCACCATTTTTAACAGGTTCTTTTCCTTCCCCCCTTTCCCCCTCATTTTTCTTCTGCCTCATGCTTCTTCTTTGCTGCAAAGGAACAAACTGAACCGAATAATCCGAGAAAGACTCATTTCTGGAGAGGGATGGCGGATTTGGCGTCTTTTGTTGGGTTTTTTTTTGCTTGTCTCTGATGTGGGGGGAAATACCCAAGGAGGGGAGGCGGGAAGGACAAAATAACCAACAATTTAACCTAAATACATCCTCATCCCATTACCCACTTCGCCGAATGACCCAGACCTGGTCTGTTTACACATTTCCTGCCGTGCGTGGTTCTGGCCCATCCTGCAGCAGGGGTAACTGGTGGCTTTTGCTCCTGCTGGAGGGCGAGAGATGCCCGAGGGCAGAGCAGAGCGCTGGAGACGGGCAAATAAAGCAGCTTCACCCCCGGATTCCTGCCTGTGCCGGGGTTTAGTCCCTCGCAGCAGCTCCCTGTGGTGCCAAGGTGTGGGCAGGGAGGTTGGCACGGGGCAGAACAAGCTGGCAGCCTGCAGGTTTGGGGATCGCGGCTGGCACGAGGGAAATGTTGGATCCTGAGCTCAGCGGGAGGAGGTTTGGGGGTGCTGGAGAATCCCAGTGCTGGGAGCAGGGAGATGCCCAGGGCACCAGGGCAGTGCCAAAGCTCCGTGCAGGGGATCTGCCCGCAGAGGGAGGGCCTGGATCGCCCCGAGGGTTTGGAGGCTGTGTGGAATCTCAGAGTGGCCATCAGAATTCCGGGAGCTGGCCTGGAGTCCTGCTCAGTGCAAAAATCAATGTTTGGGGTTGGATTTTACCTCGAGCTGTGCCAAAGGGAGTCTGTTTGCAGTGAACAAATGGGTTTCTCCAACAGAGGACGCCTTTGGAATCAACACCACCTGAAAACAAATGTGAGAAAAAGTCCTAAGGATCCAGCAAGGCTCAATTTCCCGGGAGCTGAAGCCGTGCAATTAAATGAATTAAAATAAAGATTTGTCTGTGCTCTATTACAGAACTAAATAGAGAGCAGCGGAGTTGAGAGATGCATTTTCAGAAAATCAGTGCCAGAGTTGGGGCATTTTCCTCCTCCAGAGCCTCCCAAGCACCTGAGCAGCCTTCACAAGATTCCCAATTTTAATTTTACTCAAAGCCATTCCCGACCGGGAAATGCCACTGGGATCCAATTACTGTTGGCAAAATGCAGACGAATTAGAAAAAAAATGAATTTTTATTTCGCAAATAAAAGGAGAGAGTTGTTTTGCATCCAAAACCCTTCGTATTTAATTTGAAACTCACTTTTTATTTGAAAGATTACATTGGTTCGAAGAGAAAAGGGAAAGAATTGATGCTGAAATAGAAGATTTGAACTTTTGAAATAAATGTTTGCAAATAAAACAATTAGACCGCTCCAAAAATGTTGTGGGGTTCTTCATCACCAGAATTTAATTAGGGGAAAAATGGTGCAATTTTGGACGTTCCTTTGGATTTTTTTGGTAATTGTATCTCCAAATCGCTCTCTTCTATTCATTTGTTTATTTCTAACATAAAGCAAACATTTTCCCACAATCTTTACTTTCATCCTATTCATGGATTTGCTAAAGCATGCAGAACTGGCTGTTGAGAAACCTGCACAAAGTTTTAATAAACTTGCCTTTTTTTTTAATAATTTCAGGAGGTATCTTTAACATCATGGGGAGTGCTGGTTCCCCTTCAAGGGGGGGATCAAACATTACGGATTTATTGTGTTGAGAAAATCCAGATCCCATTAAGCTCACCTGGCTTAACGATTTCACCAGAGGCTCATCCCAGTGGTGAAGCTCAGAGAAATTTCCAGGAAGATTTTGGACACTTTAGGGCCAGGGTGTGGAAGAAAAGGTCCGGGTTTCACATAAAAAGTGATTTTCTTTGTGCCAAAACCCGACTGCACCTTCACCCTCAGGCACTGCTTCACGATATGGTGGTGGTGGCCAGTTAATTTTATTTGTTCATTAAAGATTTCTATAAATTGTAACTCTGGTGGTCTTGCGAGACCCTCAGAAGTGGCCCAGAGGTGTCATCAGTCCCTCCAAAGCTGGGGAAGAGCTCACGGGTCCTTTCACCCTTTCCTTTCCTCTCTGTGGACTTTTAGACAGCCACAGATATTAAATATAAATATTGAAATATTGATAAACGTGGTTTAGTCCAGCAGTTATTGGTACAAATTAACAAACCCAGCTCAGTTACCCAACACTGTGAAATTTGGATAATTTTTTCGACAATTTTTGTTCTTTATTTTTATGAATAAATTTCCCTGAAGAAAGACACTGGAGAGACCTTCAGCACCAGGAAAATGGAAAAAAATCCAGGGAGCAGCTGCAGGACTCAGAGGCCAGGTGGAACTGCTCAGTGCAGCCCAGATTCGCGGCCAGAACAGGAGACAACCCGAGGTACAGATCTCCCCAAGGACACCTCATTCCTCATTTCTCTGGGAGAAATGAACGCTGGCTCATTTCTAGAAAGCAAAGTAATGAAAATATTTGAAGAATGAATACCTAAAGCACGGGAATGCTGAGGAACACCAGGGCACTGTGAGAGAAACGAATTCTCTGGCGGCATCGAGGGTTTGACGTTCTGTGGGGTGTTTAAATGGGTTTCTACAAAAATAATAAAGGCTTCTGGAGGAGATAACTCCAAGACCATCTATCTTTGTTGCCTGGAATTCAGTAGTGGTTAAGTGAGATAGTCTGGGCTTAGTGTGCTGCAAACCCTGATCCAGTGGGCGGGATTCAGCTGTCAGCTCCTTTTTGTGCAGGAATTACTCCCCGGAACCAGGGGGGAAGACAAATTTCTTCGGGTCTCTGAGAGAGAGCTGAGGGTTTACAGCTCTAATCATCCAACAGTGTCAGGAACAGGAATTGTGGTGAGTTTTGGCTCGCGGGTTTTTCGGAGCTGTATGGAATATTCTGCACAAACACCCGGCGGAAAAGGCTTTCCTGTGCTTGTAGGTGTCAGTCCTGGCTGAGACTTGGGGGTGGCTTCAAAGGGGTTTCCAGCAATGACAGCACCTCAAGATGACAACTGTGAGCACTCCTAAACTCCGGGGGTTCGTCGGGAGCTCACCCTGAGACGAGAAATTTCACTGAGCACGATCTGGGGGTTTGCAGTGAGAGGCTGCTCAGCGGGGCAGGAAACGCAGCGAGCACATTTGGGGGAGAAAAAAGGTGATGGTTCACAATATTTATTTCTTTTTCGATGCAGGAAAAAAGAGCAAAGGCTGATGTGCAACAGCACCTGCGCAACTTGGAAGAATAACACTCAAAAAACCACCACGGAACACGTTGTTTAAGCAGCAAATAAATCAGTAACTCTTTAAGCACTGCAGGTCCTGCAACTTCAGGGGCAAGCCTGGGATGCCTTTAAGCTGAGTTTTTTTTCCTCTGTAGTAAATCTGAGTTTAAGGTGCTCAGAAGGGCATCGTTGGATTTTTTTTCTGGAAAGCTCAGCTGAGGAATTTTCACGACGTCCCATAGGGTCCCCACAAAGTAACAAGTCAGCATCATTTTCTAGCTGCAGCTGATAACATTTATTGCTAATTCTTTAAACCCTGCTTTAAAAGAAAACAAGTCTGCAACCTGCATTGCACCCTCAGGAATAATCTTTCTTTTCCTCACTTTGGTAATTCAATTGTGACTTGTAAACTTGTGCAGCTGTAGCAAAAAAAAAGTCTACAGTCATCTCTAATCTGTCTTGAGGAGAGTAAAAAGTGCTTACCAGCACTGGTGTAGTAAATCCTGGCTGCTTTATTAAATAAATGTAGAATTTCACTCAGAAGCCTTAAGGAAGACGAGTTTTAAAATATCTGAACAATTTAGCACGTTCTGAAGCTGAATAAAGACTGATTGAATTTTGGGGTGAGATTTAAACCGATGACAGACCGAATCCCACTCAAATTCACTTGAGAGACGTGGGCATTATTGAACAGTGAGAGACAAACCAGGCTGCTGCAGAAATCCCCGAGCTTCACCGACGTTCCTCTACTGGAAAAATAAACTCTGAAAAGATCCCAGAGCTATTTATGAGTGTAAGTCAGACCTTGAGGTGTCTTTACATAACAGCACACACGTAAGCAGGACAGGATGCAGCAGATAGTGGAGCACACGTCCCGTGCTGAAATCTGAGGGGATTTCATGGATTTGGGTTCACTCCCTTCCACGTCTGAAGCTGTGCATCTGTTTAATTCTTTGCTGCAGCAACAGAAGAGATTTTCCAGGCGTAGGTGATGCTTTTAGAAGTAATTGGACTTGCAGGCAGCCCAGCAAATTCCCCTTGCTGGGCTAAGCCAGGGGCGTTGCTCGCTGCTGAGGTCTCCTCCCTCTTGCAGGAGTCTCTGAACCAGAACAGTGGGGGTGGGATTGGGCTCCAGACCTTCAGAGACAAACTCGGGGTGAGTCCCAGTGATATTCATTGACAAAGAATAAAAATCTGCTGTCTTTTAGCCAAGGAAGGGCTTTGCCAAGGTGATAAATATCAACCCCAGCCCCCTCTAGCCCAGCTGGGGTTGGGGGAGCAGATGTTGCTTTAGGCCTCCCAAATCCCAGCCTCTTGCAGCTGGGAAGAGGAGCAGTGCCCAGGATGGGACTTGGGGCACTTTCTGCCCTTTGGCTGCACTCAGGGTGACACCAGCTCTCCCTGGGTTATCCCACAGGGCAGAATTCCCTTCCCTCAGCCCCGGAGGAGCTGATCCCCAGCACACTCTGTCCTCCAGGCAGCGTTGGCGAGCCCACCCTCGTTTTGGGGGACTCCTCCTTTTGGGGGACTCCTCGTTGTCCACCCAGGGGGAAGATGGGTCCCAAAACTTCTGTTTTTGTTTTGTCTTGAGGCCTTTTTTAGTCTCCAAGGAAACTGCAGTGAGATCTTGTTTCCAAAGCACCTGGTCCCTTGGATGTGTCACACCTGGGGACGTTTCCTGGGATGCTCCTAAATCCCTTTGAGTGCTCCGTGTCTGTGGGGTTTAAGAACAGGGTTTGACCCTGGGGAATGTTCCTGCAGCACCAGGACCCTCCCACTGGCCTGTAGGATCGGAATAATTTTACAGCTTTTGGAAATCTAAACTTGTTTATCACCTCTAACAATTCCTGCATTTTTATTTCCCCAAATAACCAAGTGCGGAAGTACCAGCATGGAGCAGGTTACAAGATACACATTATCCTTTAATGCATTAAAGATCCTTTCTCAAAATTCTTACTGGCATTAGGAACACACCAATTCCCCACGGCTTTCTGTCTGATGTTGTCCACACAGAGTGAGGAGAGTGGCTGCCATCCACCTTTGTAATGGTTGGGAACTGGATTATTGATGTATTTATGCAGAAAATGGTTTCTAGATGCTCATTCTTTACCAGCAGATAAGGATACCCCGTTTAGGCTTAGAAATATTGGTGTGGGTGAAGTTGTAACGCTGCAGAAAATCACTGCACTGCTGGGGACTGGTTACAGCAAGATTAATTCGTGTGGCAATGAGCTCCCAGGTGCCTGGCCTCGAACACAGCACCGGCATTAAAACGCACTAAAAACAGAAATATAGAGACAATTATGAATGGCTCTCAATAGTGGCTGTAGGGCTGCTTTTAATTCACCCTGAATTTCCAGCGGGAAGGAGGGGCCTGGAGCTCTTTGTTAGCTACAGAAGTTAAAATCAGAGCTGAGGACCTCGAAAGGAACAGGATTGGATCATCTTGGTTTAGGCCAGATTCTAAATACAAACATCACATCTGCAGGAACCCTCATGGAAAACTCCCACCCTTAAAACACTGAGGTACTCGAAGGCAACGCAACGCAAAATATAAAACACCAACAATATTTTTTTTCCCCTTTGAAGCTGGAGAATTTTGGAATTGGTCACGGAGAAAACAAGCACCGGACAGCACAGGGATGTTTTTTTTGCTCCCAGCTCTCTTCCCAGCTGCTATTTTACACAAATATTACAGGATTCCCCAGTGTAGCTGAGTTTCCCCGAGCTCTGCGCTCATTACTGGGTTTCTGTAGGGTGAAGAAGTGCCTGAGAGCCACACAAATCCATCCAAGCCCCGCGTGAGGCTCAGGGCTCCAGGGGCTGCAAACCCGGGGCTGCTGCAGCCCGGAGGAGCCCAGAGCTGGAGGACTGGAGGATTCAGGAGGGGAGCTGGAAGAGGTTCAACCAGGAGCAGAGGGACACGCTCACACTCACCCCGGGCACTTGATTTGCCAGCCTTGGGGGATTTCTGGCTGTAAAAGGACCAGGACTGACTGAGAGCCTGGGATTGAAAATACAGACGGTTAAAGTGAGTGCATGAGGTGACCGGAACAGCTGCTACAGGTGTTTCTTTGTTGCATATGGCCTCAAGCACAAAAAAAGTAAAAAAATTTTTGCTTTATTGCATTGGTCTGGCCAGAAGTGATCTACGCAACGGATGATCTATGGATCCAACAAATCCTTGAAATGAGGAGTTCTTACCTGATAGAAGACACTTCCTCCAGAAAGTTGTACAAATTGCAGAGTGATGTGTGAAGAGAGTTCTAAGCTGCTGTCTGGAATTTCAGAGTTCCGGGGCTGGGGGAACTGAACTGAACACCCAGAGTCCTGTCCACCCCTGAGAGTTCAGTAAAAGTCCCACCCAAATGCGAAATGGAATTGCTTCTACGAAATTGTGGGAGAAAATCATACAGATTTCATGCTGGGACTTCAGCTCGATTCATTCTTATCCCAGTTTCTGCATATTTAATATACACTGGAAGTGTCCAAGGCCAGGCTGGATGGGGTTTGGAGCAGCCTGGGATGGCAGAAGGTGTCCCTGTCCAGGGCAGAGGTGGAATGGGCTGAGCTTTAAGGTCCCTTCCAACCCAAACCACTCTGGGATTTTCTATTTACACCTTTGCAAAGCTAGAGCCAGTGGGAATCAAATGAACAGCCTTAAAAACATGGCCACAGAGAAATATCTACAGCCTGGAAACCCCTGGATTCGAGGAGCCTGGCTGCTCACTGTCCCTTCTCCCACACAAGGAAAGGACCAAATCAGCCCTGGTGAACACAGATACCAAATCACCACTGAGCTGTCATGAAGTTCCCCTCACTGCCTCCTGCCAGGGCTTTCAGTCTGAAATAAATACCAGGTTAATGTGACAACCTGCAGCCTGTTCACCAGAGCTGCCCTCCCGCAGCTCCACACCCTGGGAGAGGAGTGGGGATAAAGAGCAGGGGAAGAAAGAGGGTTTGGGTTCCGTGGGCAGAGCTGTAGCTACTCCCCCGTGCCTGGAGGAAGGCACTGAGTAGAGGCAGCTTAGGAATGACTCCCCTGGCCCACGGGAACAGAGCTCTTCTCATTTGAGAGGGTTGGAGGTGCTGCTGTGAGCAGAGGGAGACCACGTGTGCCAGGAAAAGCCTAATGTGCTCTTAGGAGGAGTACTGGGAGGAATATCCCACTGCTGACAGAAATCCCAGGGCTGGATCATCCTCTGCCCGCAGCCCGGATCAAAGCAGGTCGGAATAGAAGGCTAAAAGAAGAAAAATAACATTTCAGGGTAAGCCACTGAAAGCTTTTATCAGGAACAGCTCAGGGTTGTTTCTCTAAGAACCTCTGGTGGAATCCAGGTTGCTCAGGATCTTCAGGCATTGAAAAATCAAAAAATCTTCAGTATTAAAAAAAAAAACAGCCAGAGAGTCTGGAAATCTGAGCCCTCTGGAAGTCATTTGCTCAGTCAAATGCTGAAATTCCCTCCTGTCTTCTCCCTGTTTTCACCCTCACCCTGGATCAGGTCTTTAGGATTCAGTTCCCTGTTTCAGTTTGGGTAAAAATAAGCCAATTTATTGTGTTTGATGAAGCAGCAACATCTGGCAGAGCAGCTCCTGCCCTGGGCTGTGCTGCAGTTCCCTCCCATGGGGCTGTCTCACCCTCCCGGAGCCCCAGAGGAGTTTTTGGGGTGAAACTCTCCCTGAAACCCCATTTGGATCCTGCTGGGCTGGGACCAGCCCGTCCCTGAAAACATTTAATTGCTTTATAATTCAGCAGCAAATTGAGTTGATTGAACTGTGTTATAAAAGAAGGCTGTGCTGTTTTTCCTCTGCAAAGCCTGGCTTGCTTTTGGAGCATTTAAAACGTCTTTTTTAAAATGTCAATTAGCAGCTGACAAACGTGGAAGAAACGTATTTATGACACGATGATCTCAGCCCTCAGATCCCTCAGCCTCGGAATGTGTCATCACTTTTTACTCGAGTGTGGCTTTTGTTGGAGGCTTCCCTTATTTTAGTTTTAATGAGAATTTAAGAATGGAATGAAAATATAATCCTGATGCTTAATTCTGGCATAAGCCTAATCGAGTTTATGCACAACAAAAACGTCAAGACTTGTATATTCTGCTGGAGGCCCTTACTTTTAAGCAATGCAATTAATTACACTGGAACATCCTAGAGGTTTATTGCTTCAGATAAAAGCATCCCGAGCACCTTCTTTACTATTATTTCTAGAAGAAAAACAGTGTAAAATAAAGATAATTGAAGTATCTCTGACAGACAGGTTGTTTTTTCTTCTAAAGAACTGTGTGGCTTTAACAAAGAACCTCCTTAAAGAAATTTAAGAGTAGCCGCTTTGCACAGAAAATTTTGGTTTGCGTCAGCCTAAGTCATAATTTACTTTATTCTGTGCCTTTAAATAGACCATTGTACATTTCCATGGGTGATCTGGATGCCACTTTAATTACCCAGTGTTGCTTTATATAAGACTGATCAAACTATTAAACCAGAAATTCAGTGCTAGGGCGGAATGGTGCCACTAAAACTGAAAAATATCCCTTTGGCTCTGTCAGCAGTGCTGGGGCAGCTGAATTTCCTTCCCCTGGGTGGGAGGGGTGCTGGATGGAGCTCACAGCCCTTTTGTGAAGACACACAGAGCTCAGTCTGAGGGCTGTGCCTCCCAGAGCTGCCCTAAACTGCCTCTTTGACCGGGAGTAGGATTTTGACACTAATTTGATTGGCTGCTGTGAGCACCTCGTGGAAGAGGGGAAAAAAAAAAATCCATGAAAATGTTGCACTTAAATGAAAGCCCCCAGCAAATTGCTTGGCTGCAGGGAGTGTTTGCATGAGAAAGAAACGGGCAGAAGAAGCTTTTCCAAACTCCTGGCACAGTTTTCCTGATCAAAAAAGTGTAATTCCTGCTGCTCCCTGTGCATTTTCCCCATCTTGCCTGGCTACGAGAAACTCACCCCGATTTTGATCAGTTGGATTTAAAAACGTGTTTTTCCAACGGGCAGATTGTGTAATAGTTTCTCATGGAGCAGCTTTTATTTCGTGGAATCAATGATATTGATTTCCCTTTAAATGTAAAGATTGCCCAGTTCCACGCTGGATGCAACCGCAGCATTTCAAAGGTGAAGTGACTGCCTGGTTTGTCAAGGTCTCTTCTCAATAAATCACCCTTTGTTTCGCAGTTTTGTCTAAAACGAATCCTCAAGAATGAGGAGGTTTTGATCCTTAAAAGTGAAAGCTTTATTATGTGTTACACCAAAGGTTTTATTGGTGTCCAGCCGCCCTACATAAATTCTGGATTGTTTTTGCCGATTGACGTTTATTTAAGTGAAATACCATCGAACAACTGAGAACAACTCAGGGCTCCTCTTTGCTTCTCTTTTCTGAGTCTTTTGCTTGAAAATGCTGGAGGAAAAGGTCTAAAGCAAGCAAGTTTCAAAACCCCCAATCCTGCCCTCCTACAATCTGCTAAGAGTTTTAATTGAGAGTATTTAACAATATTAAGAAGTAAGAATACCTTTGGAGCCAGTCCAAGTTCCTCGTCCCTTTTTTTTGCTTTCCAGCAGGGTTTTTCCTTCAATAAAAGAAGCCAAAAATGAGAAAAATATCTTTAAACTCTCCCTTTATCGTTTTGTTACAACTTTCTTTAAAAGAATTTAAGAAAGTTGGGCAGCGGTAGTGATGAGGGGAATCTATTCCCCAAATAACTTCCATTTTCCTCTGCGAGGAAATTGAAAGGCTCCAAATTTTTATTTCAAATTATCAGGCTGGAATCCAGCTGGAGGAAGAACGGCAGTTTCATTCGGGAGTGAAACTTTTGAGAAGGCTTTAATGGGAAATTTCTGAATGGGTTCTGAACACCAAAGAGAAGGAGAAGAAGAAGGGAGGCGAAGCATTTGACCGTCTGCAGCAGGAAATGTTGAAGCCTGATCTTTTCATGCTCTCTGGAAAATCAGGCTGGTGTCTCCTGAGCTCGGTGTTCTCACTTTGGGCTCCTCCTGCTCCTGAGTGTGGCTTTCAGCTGAGCACAGGAAGCTGGAAAGCTGCTGAGGCTCCTTCTTCCAAACATTAATATTTATTAAATGCAATTAATGCTTTCCCACGCTGCTCACACCTAACAGGAGAGATTTGTAAGCGTGCCACAAGATGTGAGATGCAGCTCTGCAGCATCCCCAAAATATCCCAGTTTCTTTCTCAGCTACTCAGCTTTGCACCAGAAAAAAGAAACCCAAAAATCCTTTCTGAGCACCTGAATGAGGTTCCCTCCTGTACAGAAGGGTGTTTTAACTGGGGAATCTTAGACTAAAAATCCTTGCACTGGTGCCGTGCAAAAGGTAAAATCCATGACAGGAAAATGAAGGGAAAAAGCTTGAACTAATAGAGAATTATGCTGCTACAAGCCATGGAACATTTAAACTCCACGTGACACTTCCAAACATCAAACCTACCCAAATTAACAGAAGACCTGTCTCTGACAGAGTTAATTATCACGGCAACACCAACTCCTGCCTGCTTTTGGAGGAGACGAGCCAGGCCGGGGGCAGGGGCACAGTTTTACCCTTTCCTTCGGGGTTTTTGCCTTTGCTCTCTCCCAGTCCCTGGGCTTCCTGCTGTCCTGCATGGAGCAGAGCTGAGGAGCCTCACCTGAGAATCACCAAAAAAAGCCACCAGCAAGGCACAGAGTGGGATCTGGGAATGATCTCTCTGCTGGGAATGATCTCTCTGCTGGGAATGATCTCTCTGCTGGGAATCACTCCCAGGCTGA
>VYZQ01009556.1:0-80445 GCA_013400655.1 Mystacornis crossleyi
TTCTCTGCTTGCATCTTTTTCTTACTACATACATTTGCAAGGTGACAGGCTGAGGCCTTCTACCTGGTGTGGAAGTTCATTCCAGGCTCACTGATGATACAGCTTTCACTCAGGGTGCTGCTTGGGCAGGGCCTTTGCCAGACTCTCTGCAACTANACAATAAAAAACAAAAAAAAGTCTGTAAAAAAAGTTCACAGAGGCACCAAAAAAAAAAAAAAAAAAAAAAAAAAAAAAAAGAAAAAAAAAATCAGAGGCAGAGGGGAGAATGTAAATCCCCAGAGAAGTGCCTTTATGGATCATGATTTCCCTGTGCATGTTTACTTGGCTGCTTACAGACTTGCAGGATGAAGAGTTTGAATTGCTTTGGTTAAAACTCAGTTTGGAAGTGCCCACCACAAAACATTCCCTCCCAAATGAATTAGATCCTCAAAATAGAGCTGATTTTATACAGAATCACTGGATCGTTATCATGGACCATACACATGAAGACCCTCTTGGCAATAGCTACTTCCTCATTATTCCTATGGACCTTATTTTAGGCTCATCAGTGGGACATTAAAACTTCAGGGGAACAGGACAGCAGCCTCTCCCTGCAGAAATAGACAATTTGCCCAAAAAACATGAGCATATTTGCCTCAAAAGAGTTAAAGGCATGACTTGCTGCAGCTTTTCCATAGAAAACTAATCTTGCAAACTTGACATGTTGTTTTATCTGCAGAGTGGGTGGAGCAGAGAGCACAGCTGAAACGTGAACTCTGACAAAGGCAGACAAGAAAGCCTTCGCAGCCGCTCTCTGTTTGGTGCGAGGTTTTGGTTCATTAGCCTTGAAACGTTTCATTAACAGAATGCTTTTGGTATGCTATAAACAAACTGTGAGGGCCCTAGCATGCAACGGCACTCTGTCAAAAATGAACGTGGTTTTTTCCCTTTTGTAAAATATTTAGAGAGTGAATGACAAAGTTAAGAAATGGTCATAACTGTGTGATCTAAACAAAAAAGTAACAACATGGTAACAAGCACCTAAAAATACATTTGTTCAATTATAGTTCTCACAGTTCTACAGTTTTATTTCTGACTCAGAAGTATGGTTGTCTATACCTTTTGTGTCCTTTTTCCAAATGTTTTAAAAGAAGAAAAAGTAGCTAAATACATACTGGTTCATTTAAGCATTTCTTAAAATTATTTAAGGCTAAAACTTCTTTCTTCATTTGACCTGAATTAGTTCTTTCCCATCCCTGGTCTTGTATGTAAAGGTCAAATATTGCAATTTTTATTCTGGCAACGCTTTCAGTGAAGGCAGACATTTTTTTTTGCAGTACATAAACACAACCTCCAGCAAACCAGCAAAAGACAGGTGGAGTTTTGCCAGAAAAAAACCCCAAATTTGTGAGGACAGTCTATTTTGGATCAGATAAACAGAAAGAAAAATATATAAACAAATAAAATAACTAACCAGCAAACAAAAACACCTGATCTGAATCACAGCTCAGATTTTAAATTCAATCTCCTCTGAGAATAGAGAAAGTTTTGCTCCTTATTCCAGGTTTTATGATACTTGCTCACATATTTTGACAATAAATTGTCATGGCTCAGAGCAATGAAGAAGCCAAAAATACAATGCCTCTAATAGAAGCCTCTAATACAATGAAGCCCAGTGTTCTCCTTGAAGTACCCGAGCCCATGAAAATAGGCAATTTTTCTGGGTCTCTTTAGCTGCATACAGCAATTAAGTTAATAAAAAGTTACCATGCAAACAAGATCTTCTAAAAGAGATTTCATAATATTTTGGAAATGTGTCCCTCTGTGTTGGGAATCTCTTTTAATGGTTTGAGTGAAATGACAGATCCTAAACAGATAATCCTGTGTATTAGCCTTAAGATGTGTTGGAGCAGAGGGCATAAATCCAAGGAATTCCTAAATTACCTTGGGTGACTCAGCTGGGACTAGATCCTTTGCAGGATTTAAGTTTTTTGCTCCTTTTTCTATGCAAAAGTATGAAAGAGCATCAGCTAGGGCAGCTAAGGAAGGTCTAGCATAGGCTGAGAGTAGCTGCTGAATTCATATTTATTCCTCTGGGACACTAATCTCCCTGTCCAAGTTCAGCACGGTGGCTTCTTAGTGCCTCCAGGACTCTCCACTGGTGCCCCGTTTCAGGGAGGCAAACAGCAGCTATTGCCTTCCAGGATCTGTGAGCATTTACCAGAGCAGGGATATCTGTGACTCAGATGTACCTTTTCCCACCTGGAAAAGCCTCCAGTGCTGGGGGTCAGCAAGTACCATGAGAAACAGGGAATAATCCTGTGATCTTCAATTCAGTCAAATTTCCAATGATGTCAGCAATAACTTTGGGTGCAGAACTGAGTCCTTTCCTATGAACATTTTTTTTTTTTTTAGAAATTAAACTGTATTTTACCTAATCACATCACTTTTGCGAGGGGTAACTTCTGTTTCAGAAAACTTCAGAAGAAACAGGAATGGGATAGTGGAGAGGGGAAAGACAGGGGGATTTTGGCCTTAAGTTTCTGCTAAGTAAGTCACCATATAGCACTGTATTTGCATATCTAGCATTTAAAGGGTTACACGTGTAATTATTTAACGTAACTCCAAATAAGCTGTTTGATTTTCTTTCATCATGAGCCAAACATTAGGCTTCGAAAGGAATTCCTTTAAACTTCAATAATATAAAGGCACGTGGCAATGTGAAAGTTACAACTCTAGCTTAAATGAGTCAGACATAAAAGTATTTATGACTGATATTCTCTGAATATACCAGCTTCAGACACTTTAAAGTCTAGTTCTGCTGTACAAGGATAGGTGTAGGAATATCAGCCATTGCACATCTGCAAAACTCTTACTTTCAAGCAAAGCAGAGTCCAGTCCCTAAATCTTTTTTTTTTCCTGCTTTAAGCAGAAAACCCCAACATAACAAGCCACACCAGGCCGTCAGCACCTGAAGCAAGTAAAAGCAATTCCTTTATGAACTTCCCACCAGTTATTTGTTTTTTGAGGCTCATGGAGAAAAAGAATAAAAAAAAGCTAGTGAAAAAACAGTGAAAAGCATTGCACATGAAAGAGAGAAAGAAATGAACTGAATGTTGTTTTTTCTTGATGAAATAACAGATTTGATCTTAGGCTTTTTTTTTTACAAACTCCAGCACAGGTGATCATCATTTGTTCTGTCAAAAGCATTTTCAATGACACAACCAGAACAATGTGGCTGTGATTACAAGGATCAGCATGGATTGAAAGATACTCAGGGCATTTACCAAAGGGATATTTATAGCCGTGCTAAAGACCTTCGCTTTTTCAAACAAGCTCAAAAATTCAAGGAACTGAAGGTTTGAAATCAGGGTTGCTCCATTTGATTTTGCCTTTGCCATGCTAACCTGCACAGCCGTGTCCTCTTGCAAATGAAGGCTGAACACGCCAGTGGAAATGTTATTGTCATAAAGTCAAATCCAAATGCTGAAGAGGAAAATTGAGATAGTTTTCATTGTGAACTTTGATGTGAAGCATCACAGCTTTTGGAGGACAGCCATACCTTTGATCTTGCAGAAATTGTGAGGAATCAACCACCTTCAATCCAAATCGTTCAGCAGGTGATTTATAATGTTATAATAGGACTGAAAGGACTTTTCGAAAAGTCATGTACCCAGTAAAGAAAAAAAGAAAGAAATGACAAAGATTTAACAGAAATTCAAGCAATTCTGGTAGCAGGCAAAGTAAAGTTCACAGCATACTCTTTATTTTCTGGCAGAAACACTGAGACAAGCTTAAAAATTAGCCTGCCTGACTTCTAACAGCACTGAAATAGATAAATGCAGCCATTTGGGTGCCTCAGCCCTGCAGACAGCCACGGGGCTCAGATTCCGTGATGCGAGGAGGAGGCAGAGCCTAAGGGAAGGAGCATCTCCTGATGGCAGACTGGCTCCCCAAAGCCTGTCTTCATCAGGAGGGAGTGGAGAACAGCTGAAAGGCAAAGGCTGCCAACTTTAATTCTCTCCATTAGTGGATCATTATCAAAGGAGAGGGTTAACGAGAGTGGGAATTGCGTTTACCGTAAAGGGCTGCCCTGTGCACACCCAGGCACCCTTCCCTGGAGGGTCAGGATGACTTCAGTGGCAGCAACCCTCAGGAGCTGCTGCAGAACCTGCTGGCATGGCCACTGTCAGATGTGGGGAGTTCCCTCCAGGACAGACGCTTGTGTCTGAGACACCCCTGAGCAGCCTGTGGGAGGGCAGAGAGGAGGGTCTGGGCTTTGACATCTTCCACTGGCAGTGCCTCGTGCTCCGCGACCCCACAGCTGCATGCGGCTCCACAAAGGGACTGCTCCCATGCACCCTCACCCAGCACATCTTTCAAATTCACTTCACTTACGGCCGGTCAGGGCCTTTCCAAATAGCTGCATTTAGCTTTAGTTAAACCAAGTGTTCTTGAAACATATTCTATTATTTTTTTATGAGAAAGCCATAGTAGGGGTGATCACAATATCAGAAAATACCAGACAAGTTAGATATCATATGCTCTCTCACCTAGCATTCTAAATCTTTGGCTCTTCAGTGACTCCTCCTATATGAAGTGAGACAAAACTTTAGATTTGAGATATCTTGTTTTAATGATGTTAAATGAAATTAATTACTCAACAGCATTTCTTATTGATGTAAGTACAGAGCTGGGTGAAAAACTGAGTTTCAGTCGTGTGGTAAAACTAGAAACATAAATCCAAAGATCATGACATTAATCTAGAAGAGCGAAAGGACTGTTTTGTTATATTTTCTTGAGCAATTTTTAAAAGTTCTTTCTTAAGAGCATAAGCAATACCCATAATGAATTTTTATTTAATGCAGAACTGAACCATGCTCTTGTATTTTTTTTTGTAGTCACAATTATTCAATTTTTTAACCAAAATCCATCAATAGTTTCAGAAAACCCCAAAATGTATTTTGTGGATACAAGAAAAAATTACCTAGCTCTATTTAGAACATCAGCTCCTTAAAAGCATATGTGTCATGGATTATATTATGTCTTTATAGTTTTTACTTGAACTTGAACATCACATCTTGAATTTCCTCATGATTATTTGTTTCTGGTACTTTGAGATTTGTTATGTTTCTTGAGAATTTGCTAGTTTAAGTTTCAAAGTTTTATGATGGTCTGTTTGGATAAAATTACTTCCTGTAGCCTACGGCAAACAGTTTTTTTAATGTCACGGCTTTTTTCCTTTTTATTTTTGTAGATTTGTAGGATACAGGTAAAATGTAGCAACACAAAATTTCCCAGTGCTTTGAGATTCTCCTGCCATAAATCTTCCTGCTGAAATACATGCTAGGCATGTCTTAAGAGAAATCGTATACAAGAACGTGACTTGATCAGCATCCCAGTGAGATACAGGATATTTTTCAGCTAGGGAGTTAATGGATGATGATACTATATTTGGCCAGTAAAAATAATGACACACTTTCCCCTGGTCTACAAGAACTACTCCCACATTGATTTTAACTTAATATCTCCCTCATTAGGAACCTGCACAGAAGTTTGGCAGAAATACCCAAGACACTTATTGGATCATTTGCTGGTAATAATAGATATTGCTTTTATTTTATTTTTTTTTCCTTCTGAGAATGTACAGGCTAATCATAAAAAGGATAGCCTTGAAACAAAAGCTTTTTACAAAATACAGATTTTTATCAGCTCCATCACTGTTGAGGTTTAATATTTTATGGAGCTAAATAAAACTCGGACTTCTCCACTTTCACGTTGCGGGATGCAATAAAAGCTTAAGAGCCTGATTTGCTCCGTTGCCGAACGACATCCATTACGCATCAAATGCCCTTCACTTCACAGTGGACTCTGGCTCTGATATGATCAGACTTCCAAAGCCCAGGTAACCTGATATACAATTTCAAAATGGAAAAGCCCATGCCAATAGCTGGGAGTGGCTCTTCTGCAGTGGTTGAAGAACTGGATCCACATCTCACCAGCAAAAATGCCATAAAAAGCACTCCTTTTTTTCCTTAAATTAAGCCAAATATTCAAATATATTTCTACTTTACAAGGCATCTGCTTTAATTCCACTGTAATCTACAGGGTGTAAGCATTGACTTATGTGCTAATCTTGAGCCTTGGACATGACAAGCACCAACATCCAGGTGCTGTGAGCCCCTCTGAAGGGACAATGAAAGAGTCACCTGGCTCGTTCCCCATCTGGGAGACTGAGAGGACACTCAGCCAATCGCTCCTGTAGCTAAGAAAGTCACCAAACTATTTAATGGTGACACAATTGAGAGTAATAACTTGAATAATAACTCATTGCCTGATTGTTATTTTTAAGTGCACTCGTGAAAATTAAAGCTCTGGGTCTGCGGCATGAAACCATTATCTATACAACAGCTCACAGAGAGGGTTATCTAATAACATGAGAAATCTATTAGACTCAGTGGAAGAAGAACTAAAAGAAATAAATCATGCAATAATGGTAAATCAGATCTCTAATTATGGCCCCACACAGGAGGCCGGAGGAGAAATATGTCCCTAGAACCTCTACGAGGTATTTCTCATCCTCTTTCTTGTTTTAGAAGCATTCAATCATATCCTCCTGCCTAAATTCCATCAATCCCACAGTAATTTCTGAACAGAACTGGGAAGAAGATGACTAGGAACCACCAGTGTAAGATTTTTACTAAACTACTCACAGACCAGGATCCTCAGAAATTTTTCTCTGTTACTGATGCTGTAAATGCCAGCACTGAAAACCTGTGGGGTCAGAGGAGCTAGCCATCAGACTAGCCACTCCTTTCTCTGTTTCAGCTCCGAGGGCTTTGGCAGGTCAAGTGTGAAAGTGCAGGTTTACCCAACCAGAAGGGATTCTAGTCCTGCTTAGCACTCCTCATGTGGGCACAGGGTGCAGCACCGCCCCTGAGCAGCCAAACCCACCACCCCTCCTTCCCACCCGGTGCCCACAGGCAGCTGGGGAGCTGTGGGACCTCCTGGTCCCAGAGATCTGGAAGCTCCATGGGTGCCCTGCTCTGTGGTGCCCTGCACACTGCCCAGGGTGGCTGGGTGTACCTGCCTGTCATATCAAGCACTGCTAAACCAAACAGTCCCACAGGATCTTTTAATTATTTTGTTGGAACTGAAGACAGCGTGTACTTGGGAATTGTCCTGGTTGGAAAAACTTCACACCAACCGGAACCTGCTCAAAAGTGGACCTGAC
Source organism: Mystacornis crossleyi (assembly GCA_013400655.1). NCBI lineage: Eukaryota > Metazoa > Chordata > Aves > Passeriformes > Timaliidae > Mystacornis > Mystacornis crossleyi. Next base: position 7,214 of record VYZQ01009556.1, read on the forward strand.
TCAGTAGAAATGATGAATAAAAATCATTGCAACCATCTAGATAAAAACCACAGAGAGGCATAAATAACAGTGCTGAAAACATCATCAGATTTTTAATTTTAGCTCAAAAAAACTATGAAGAATGCAGTTTATCAGGAAGCCACAGTGCCCTTTCCTTTATCTTAACCACTTTTGCATGCACAACTGTTTTCTTGGATGCTCCTTTTGGTCCAAATCCTGTTTTAATTTCTTTCCTTGCTAATCAGCATTTCTGGCTGACAGGAGGCTGTTCTGCAGCACTGTGGTTTTCCACTAAGAGGTCCATTCTGAGGGCTGTGCATTTGCAGAGCTGTTCTCAGGTGGCTTCTTCCACCTGGGTGAAAGGAGAGCAGTGACGCAGTGGGTGCACTGCAGAGAGGAAGGGCCATTCCCTTTCCTTGTCCTCACGTGGAAAGCAGAGTTAGGAAATGTTTTAAGCTGTGTTTGTACGGCTAAAGAAGTGCTGAAATTCATGCTAAATAAAGCAGGCCTGAGGCCAAATGACCTGGTCAAATCCATGCTGCACAGTACTTGGTCCTGGGTTTCTTCCAGACCATACTGTGCTGCCAATGGGGACATTAAGACAGAACCACCATCCTTTGTGTCTTCTGTAGTTCCATGATTTTGAAATGCTGTGAGAGCTGTGTCGCTGCCCACCAGAGAGGTGTTTTCACAGCATGAGGCCTTTGGTAAGAATTGTTTGCATCACACAATGGCACATGAGTATGCATTTAAGGGTATTCATATCTTCCTGGGACAGTGCTGGAGTACTGTGTAAGGTGAGGGCAGTCAGAAAGTTTTCAGTCTCACTCGTCCTGCCTCTTGCGAGCAGCCGTGGGTGCCGGCCATTCCCTGGTGGGCACTGGGACATGTCCAGTGTGGTGCCAGCGTGCAGTGAAACAGTGTGGATAAAGGGGATCCGCTTCTCCGAACCTGAGCCCCAGCCTTGCTCCCTTTGCAAATATAAACACATCTGGGGAGGTAAAGTTGTCATTAGGTACAAGCTGAGGCCATTTTTCACCCACGGAAGAGATGAGTAGTCACCCAACACCCCAAATAACATGTTCAGAGTGATACTGACAGCTCAGAAGGGGTTTGCACCCCTATTTCTAGGGAAACAGTTGTACCTACAAGGAAATAACAGCAAAAAGGTAGCTTTTGAAAGATGAAATTTATTTTATCTGTTGTGCATTTTAATGAGAAAATTATATATATAGAACTTTACACTGCTTCTTTGAAGCAAGGCAAATTTAGCTACATCCTTGCACAGTATATCTAAAAATGGGAAAAAAGCATACCCTTTAATGGAAACCTTTTCCATTTACACAGGAATGAAACAGAATAAACTCCACATTTCCACACTCACATATTACTGTAGACATAAAAATATTCCTGTGGGATCACACAGTCAGAAATCACCTACTCAAGGGGATATGAATGATGACTTCAATAGAAGATGGACATAAATTTTAATTAGTTGGTTATTTGATCTTGTGTTGTGAGTGATGGAGGATCTCAGAAGGGAATTAAGTATGCTTAAGACTGAAATTGCTTAGAACCAAAACACACTGCAAGGTAGGTTAGACACCACTAAATTAAAAGAAACTTTGCACCTATTAGAGATACAATAAAATAAAAAATGGCAATTACAACCAAGCAATCAAAAATGCAATTGAGATCAAACCAGCTATGGGGATAACTAAATTTATCCTTGATTTAATCAGACCTGCTAAGTATCTTCATCAGATTTGAGAAAAAGTATTAGCATTCTTGGGAACATTTTCTCTTGGAAGATACACTTTAGGAATAGAGAAACTAGGTCCAGGGCTTTTTTTTTGCTTTAATGTGTTTTTCATTGAATTTCCCCTTCTATTTATATATCCTAAGCAAAGCATCTCTTGCATCATTTATACACTTTGCCTGCTCTCTCCAGTATCCCCATCCTTCACCTACTATCTGGTAGCTTGTGTCAAGAATACCTCTAAAGTTGTCACTGCTTAAAAAAAAAAGAAATAAAGAAAATTATTTACTCTTTTATAGTTTTGCAATCAATAAAACCGTGCATGTGCAGCTTAATATGAGGTTGGGCACGTGGGACCGCAGCCTGCTTTGGAAAGGGAAGCAGAACCAGGAGAGATGCTGCAGCCAGCAATCCCCCAATTGCTGGGACACTGCTGGCGAGTGTGTGGCACAGTTTTGACCTCTGCCAAATGTCTCATTTTCCCCTGACAAGTTCTGGGCACGGCTCAGGGTTGGTGCAGATCAAGGACCACTGCCAACAAGCAGCAGGGGATGAAGCTTCTCTTATGGGGGATGATGAAAAATTAGGCCGCGTGGTTTTGAGCCAGGCCAGGCTGTGCCAGGCCAGGTGCCCTGCAGGCCAAAGGGAGCTCCCACTTGTTTACTACTGCACGTCGAGCTTCTACACACAAGCGTTCAGCCTGCCTCAGCAGCATGTAAACAAATCAACCAGTCCTGCCTATTGCTGGCACTCGCTTTCCTGATATTCTTTTTAGCATTAGAAAATTGCCACATTTGACATTACGAACACTTCAGCTACCTGAAATTTCTGCGCCATTGCACAGCAACACCTTGGACTTCTTTTTAGCAGTCGAGTTCATATTAGATAGATGGATGTTTAGTGATGGAAAAATGTTTAATTTTTTCATCAATTTAATGACAAAAATTTGTTGAAGAATCGGGTGAAAATGTGTACATAATTGAATTATCAGATAAAGCTCATGAATGTTCTGCAATATCAAAGAAGCAAACTAATGAGCCAGAATCAGAATGGACACACACAGCCACCTTAATTAAGGATATTTGTAATAATTTTCATCCTTACATATATTTTCCTATTTTTGTTCAGAAAAAATGGGAAATAATTTTTCTGATCAACTTGCCACTGACCTCGCATTTTTCATTCTTTTTGCTCTGTCTGACAGATCTCTGGCCACTCAACATGCAAGACCATCACAGTTTGTTGACATGCTTCTCCTGTGATCCCATATGACCTTCTTCTCTGGCAGGGTGTCTGTCTGAAACTGTTTGCACAATCTAATCCTCCTTTAAATATAATTTCTATTATAGAAAAAAAAAAAGGGCTGGTCCTCTTTTCTAATAAATAACCACAAATCCAGATGCAGAAACATGAACAACATGAAAAAGATTCCTATTAAATCTAAGTACCTAACACCTTTTCCTTTCATCAAATCTTCAACAGTATAGTATCAATTTACATCTTGATCCTACATGTCTAAAGCTTAAATACATGACGGTTCATACTTAAATTAACATTTTTCCCCCTGCTTCCATTATTAGAATTTGCTAATAATATGACTGCTCCATTGCCTGAGAAAGGGAGGAAGAACTGACCTCTCTTCACTAGGGGAGAAAGGAAACATTATTACATTGTACTTTATATTGCTTATGTTGTTATTCTCTTCCTGTTCAAAGTAAAGCAAGTTTCTAATGACTGCAGAATTGGATTTCTCTGGGTATTTGCTATAAAATACAGTAGAGAAGTTAGAAAATTGATGGCCCTATATGTATTCCTGCACATACAAGACTGTATGACAATAGTAATAATAATATGGAGGAGATACACTAAAGGAGCTGGAAAGCAAAATGTCTTACCAAGCTTTATATTTAAAAATAACTATAACTTCACAATTATAATTTGGTAAGCAAAATGTGAGTCCCTGGCAAAATAACAAAACAACTCTTAACACAGAAAAATATGACCACATAGACCGAAAAATAAAAAAGCAATGGATAAATCAGTAAATAAACCCAAGTTTATCTACAGCTCTTTAAAAAAGCAAATCACACCATGTGAACTGAAAAGAAACTTTTAGTCAAACTACCCATTAATGAATGATTAGATTTTTAAATCTCCTGAATTTTCTTTACAAACTAAAAACTTGCAGAAGAACCTCCAATATGTACTTATACATGGATTGAAGCCATATGGCCAAATAGTAACTTTAAGTGTAACACAGTTGTGAGAGGAGGGAGTTCTGACCAAAGAGCTGTTAAAAACTTCAATCAAAATCACTGTGACAGCCCTAAGCTTGATTTTAAGAACAAATACAGGCAAATGCATGCACACAGCTGTATTTAAGCCTAACTTTGAGGAATCCAGCTCGGAGGATTTGTGCAGAGTAGTTAGGACATAGGTCATTAGGGTCTTATCTAAAAGATAATCTCCCTAAAAAATTATGGAAACCTATTGCTCCAGTCACCCAGCATTGGACAAGGTATTGAGGAACATGCTTCAGGAGTAATCCTCTACTGGCAGGGGAAGAGATTAAATGGCCCAATAGCTTTTTCCATCTTTAGTTGTTATGATTGCACTGTAATCCGACTAGTGCCACTTGCCTGAAGAGGGGAAGAAGACCTCAACCTTGGGGGTAGGGAAAGACACAATATTTCATTGTGTACAATATTTCAGAAGCTATTCTTCCCAGAGAGCTCCTCTCAGATTAGTGTTGTTGGGAAAGGTTTATCATTTGCATTCCCATTTCTGCAGTCAATCCAAGTAATATGATTGTGGCATTAAACTTATCCTACAAAAGGTATTTGTTTAAGACATTTTTTTTCCATTATTACTCACACAATGAATGTATGCACTAGGTTTCTAGAAGTCTGCACCAAAAACAACTTTTAAGCCCAGAATCACATTTCCTTCTCCATCGGCCTTAATTCCTCTATTGAAACTTTTTGCTGACTAGTTGAAAGGGGCCGTTCACTCGCTTTGCAAAACCCAATATGCGATTTATTCCCACATTTCAAAGGAAGAATGGGAAGCTTTTAAATCTCTACAAAGGAACCGGGTAATACTGATCAAGCCCATCTGACAAGGGGACAGATGTACGGTGATGAGTGAATTCTATAAGATGCTTTAAAATTTGGATCAGCGAAGACAAGTGTCTTCCAGGAGTAGCAATTTGATTCTCCCCAGCACAGCTCACTTGGCTGAGTGGAAGTGCCACAGTTCCTCTTTCAGTGTTCAAGAAGCACAAGCTCCATCTCAACAAAGTGGACCTGTTCAAGAGCTAAAGCATACTGCAAAAGGAGGTCACCTGCACTGCAACTTATTAGAGCCTCTAACTCCAAAAATCCTGAGGTGTAAACAGAATTCAAACACTTTCTCACCCAGGAAAGGGTTCCTGTGCTGTTCCCAGCTCCGAAACTGTTTATCAGCTTCATTTATGTGCTACTCATGGTGCCCCAAATTTTATCAAGTTCTCTCCACTGTTGTATCATGCATAGAACTTCTAAAAATAATTTCTAAAAAATACCCTCTCAGCTCCTCACCACGTCATGCCGTACCTCCAGCCACACAGCAACAGCATCTATGGTGCTTTCAGCTTCCTGCAGAGCCATGTTTTGATTCTTCTGTTATAGCTGAAGGATCTGACTTGGCACTGTTTTGACAATGAATTTTACGCAAAATTTCCTATGAGATTCATTCCATTAAAAGTGGGCAGGTTGCCATGGCCTGCTGGGTCCCTGATCTACTACCAAAGCTGGTGCATCCCTGAGCATTTCTGGTCTTTTTTTGCCTACATTAAGGCTCTGATCAGAGTAGAAATATGCCCACATAAGAGAGAATAAAGATTTTGGACGCCATAGGAAAAATGTGAGATCTAACTTTGTTAATATACTGAATCCATGTCATCATTACAGTTGCACCATAAATAGCCATTCTTACAGGTGCAAAATGGGTGTAAAGGGGCAATTTGGGAGTCAGCAGTACTCTACCAATATAAGTATGGTAAATATTTGCTACCATTGGGGAATTGAAGGACACAAGCACCCAGATACAAATGAGTTTGGCAGTTATTTGTACCCAATATAGAAGCGCCTTGCAAGAGTAAATGAGAAAGTAGCTGAAGAATTTTTTTTTCACCTTTTGGATGAGGACAATTACCACATTTTCACCAAACACAGAATTTACAATTGTTTGGCTTGAGGAAAAAGAAAGTGTCTTCTGACTTTTCTGTTTAAAAAAAAAAAATTGGGAGATATGAAGCTATGTTGCCCTTAATTTTGGGGAAATACAGGTAATTATTACAACAAGATTTTTGAAGAGGGTTTCTGTATATACTTTAGGACTTAGAACTTCTGCAGTCGTTTTACTACATAATACTTTTTTACTGTATTTTCCTTTCTAAAGACTGAATCAATATTTTCAAAATGTCCCGGTTCTCCACTGCAAGCTGTGCAAATGACGCAACCTCAACCTCATCTTCCCCTTGGCACAAAAATAAACAACATCACAATAAAAAACTGCCCCTTGCTGTCTTAAAAAATAAAGGCTCTCCTTTGTTTCACACCCTTATTATTATTATTTCAGTTATTGTACTGCAAAAACTGTGGTGCAGACCTGTAATTTTGGAGGGTAATGTAAACTATTTTCTCCAGCGAACTCTGATATCTGTGCCCAAGAAAGTGAGGAAGCACCCTGCCATGTCAGACTCGCCTTGCATGAAGCTGCCTCATCCTCCAAGGAGTCCAGTGTGTTTTGGTGTAAAGTTGTCCTGAAGTCTCTTTCCATTTTGTCCTATTTGGCTGAAGCAACTTGAAATAAAATAGGGAAGTTAACCCCAGAAACAGGATAAATTTAGAGATTTATTTCCATAAATGGAAATGACTTCTGGAAAAGCAACTATAAACATAAAGGGAAGAGGTAGTTCTTTCAGTTTGTTTTGTTTGCTTACCTTCCTCCAAGCACGCTAAGGGGAAAAAAAAAGAGATAGGCAGACAGAAAGATGCAGACGGAGATACAGAATGTACCCATTAAGTATCTGCAAGGAATGCTTTATCAGCTTGCTCGTCGACTGCCGAGCTGTGCATTTGAGGGCATTAGATTCCCAAGAGCTGGGATCTACAGAGGATTCCTACCTTTGGAAAAGAACAAAAACACAGAATAAAAGCCTTAATCTTATAACCCCCAATCTAGCCAACTAAATCCCCAATTAGCAATTCAAACAGATTAATATAGTCCTTCCCTCCATTAAGCATACCCGACATCATGTGGCTGTGTATTTTAAAGTTACATTTTTCTTGTGTGCAGCTCTTTTTCTCACCAAAGTTGACAATTCCTTTCAGACCATCCTACTTTTCCATCGACTGGGAATGGAGTCTTTATTTTTCTGCCTTTCTTTCTCCCCACCCCTTTTTTTTTTTCCTTTTAAGTGCAGTCAGTCTTGTTGATGCACTCTGGCAGAATCTCTTAAATTAATGCTTTCCTTTATTGAACATGTCTCCAGATGTCTGTCCACCTTGCTGTTTCCATACTGGAGGCTGCTTGCAGTGTTCCCACTGAGAGCAAGGTAGAGGGTGGAAATGGCACACTTCTCTGGCTTGCTCGAGAATTCACTCTCATTCCCATCAAACTCATGAGTGCTGTAACTTTAATGACCGTTTCTGCTCTTGACTGAGGAGAAACCAAAGCACAGGGCTGTCCCAGCTGGGAAGAAGCACTGCTAATGCCTCCCTGAGAAAGGCACTTTGGATCTTTCCCAGATTTCAGAGAGTAAGCAAGTGCCAAATGCCTTCAGACATGTCAAGATCATGTTCCTAGAAAGGATGAATTACCTGTGGCCACTAGAGGTGGCCAGCAGTCTGTTGACTGACCCTATAGACCATTTCCCCCATTTTTGCAACCCCATTGGGCTAGGTGTAGCAGAGGACCACGTATGTCCCTGATACTCTCCCATCCCTCACTGCCCTGTGTGTAAAATGATGGTGGAAACATTTTGACCCTTCTCTGCCCTGCAATTTGATCCCTCTTGTGTCACATCCAGTTTAAGCAAAGGTAAGGAAAAGCTCACCATTTTTTTCTCATATTTTGTTAAGCAGACGATTTTAAAATCTTTTCCATCAGATGCAGTGGATTATCAGAATGGAGGCTTTGGGAGGAAGGTGAGTCTTAGAGCAGAGCACATCTGTGGCCTTGCACAACTAACCAGCTGTTAGACAATTGGAATTGGGAGCATTGAGGTTCATGCCCGTGCATGGCTTCCTATGGACACAGTAACCCTCAGGAAAGGTAAAGATGCACAGATTTTTGTCTTCTGCATATGGCAGAAAGGTTTAAAACTTACAAAAATGTAATTGGTGACAATGTTTCTCTCATATTGGGTCCTGAAAATCAAATGCAACATGGCTTTGGAGGTAAACATAGACAGACAACTCATGACTTCTCAGTTCTTCTCTTTGACTCTTTGAAAATTAATTGTGAAATTTGTAAGAAAGTTTAATAAAATAAATGCAGGCATGAGTATATGGAGAGTATTATAAAGATCATTGTTCTGCATATATCCAATTCATTCTGCATATTCCCAGTTACCAGCAGCATTTCACAAATACTTCACTGCCCTGCACTTTACATATACAGGTGTGCTTACACCTTATATAGACAACAATAGGGCCCAGTCTGACATGTGAAGCACAAGAGGAATAACAAATACATGTCTGCTTTACTTGTCTACCAGGTGGAACAAAACTTCCCTAAACACTTTTGATCAAAGGCACTTTCCATCAAACAAATTTTTGTCTGTATTTTAAAAGTTTGATTTGACTTTTTTCTAGGTTAAGTTTGCTTTAGGGTTTTTTCCTTTTTACTGAGAGTTTAAAAATTTAGTAGTCAAAATAAAATTATTTTGCTTTACACAAATAATAAATATTTTAAGCATTTATGGGAAAAAATTACCAATTTTGTCAGTTCTTGTCTTAAGATTGGAAAGATTCATCAAATAAAGAACCTGTTCTTCTCATTGAACTTACTTGGAACTTTGCTACCACATTTCAGAATTCCCCATATTTAGTTTTTCGTTTTGTGTCTCATAGTCACTGCTGACTTTCTAAAAGCTTACTCTGTTGGAATCAGTAGTTAGTTCCAAAATATCTATTTTCTCTTTCTATAAAAGTCTTTATCCCTTAAGACTTTAGGATTAAGATGTGAGACATGATCAGAATCCATTTCACAGAGTTTGTAACTATTCAGCAAATAAAATTACCTGAATGGATTCTCATTACATTTAAATCTTACAGGTTATTGATAGCTTCACAGATTCTCAGCATTTTATGTTGGTCATACTGAAGTATTAAAAGTGGTTGTATAGCTATAACAAATGGACATGCACGAAGACGGGTAGTTAACAGAGGGCCTCTGACATTCTCCCTGCCCAGAAAACCATCCAGTGAACAAAACAGGTGGAAGTGGACAAGAAAACAAGACTTAAGGATTCCATGTTTGATGAAATCCAAGTCCCTGAAGTTCCTGGCCAGTCAGGTTCTCCCACACTTCCTTCCGAGGGATGGATCAGCCCTCCACAAACACAAACACACACACAGAGCAAACAGCCATGAGTCTGCAGCCTCCTGCGCACAGGGAGTGTGGGACACGCTGAGAGCAGCGCGGGGTGGAAGGGATCACCCAGGGCAGATGGGTGCACGCTGGCCCTGGGGGCACGGGCTGGGGGAGAGGGGAACTGAGTGGGGATTTCCAGCGCTGAACTGGAGAAAGGCAAGAAGGAGGAAATGCTGGTTGAGCCAAGCCCTGTGGCATGACTCCCAGAAAAGGAGTCAATATCGCAGGGATCTGGAGGCATCAGAGGTGGTTTTCAACAGCTGGCTTTAACAGCTGGAACTCCCTACTTTGCTGGCTATGAGATTGTACAGTAGCAGAGATGGGAGCAAATTATCTCCTGGATAACCCAAATCCATGCGGGTTGGCCAGGGGTGACCGCAGACAGCCAGAGTAACTGGGCAGACAGGCTGATTTTTAATGGAAGTGAAACACTTGCCCAGAAGTCAAGCTCACAGGCGAAGCTGGCTGTGGGCAGAGAACCACATGGTGCACTGACACAGCCCATGAGTCATGGGCAACATTTCCACCAATGGCAGAACAGGACCTTTTTTAATGACTCCATTAATAGGCTCCTTGCAAGATCAGACACACACACTTCTTCTTGCTCAGCCTACTTGCTCTGTGCAGGAGTATTCTTCTTATGCCCAGTGAGCTCTTAATTTGCAGTCAAGTTAAAACCTGATCTGGTGCCTTCCACTATCAAAAAATAGCAATGTCCTCTGAATTCCTTGTTTCACAGGAGAACCAAACCTCACCCAGATGCTGGCAGTTGCTCATTTTTGACAGCTAATGGCTTGCAGCAAGCAAGCTTTGCTATCATGAGGAGCCAGGTTAGGCCCAATCCTGCTAACACCTAATACTAGACAAAGTCCTTACTCACAGAAGTCAACAGATATAACTCATTGCAGGAAATACTACCTGTGAGTGCTTTGCAAAAGTTTTTGCTTAGATACTGAAATAAAGTTGCAGGCATTCTTATTTAAGAAGGTATTTGAGGCTATTTTGGTGTGCTTTAGCTGTCATGCCATATACAGATGAATTTATCAAGGCTTACATTCTTTCTTCTTGAGGTGTTTATATTCTTTTGATGCCACCTTTATAGTACAACCCACCATAACCTTCTTCATGAACATATTTTGATAATAGTGTCAACATGGTCTTTGTTTGCAGTAGCAAAAGTTACAAACATGCACCTTACAATTTAATGAAAAAGTATTTTAACGAATTCTTGTATAAAGAGGAAAACACTGTTCTTAATCTTATCATTACATATCTTCTATACCAGCAGATTTATGTTTCAAGAGGATCAGAAGCACAAAAATGGGGAAAGCCACCAACATCTATCAAAAGATAAAGCACAAAAAAGATAATAAAAGAGTAAAACAGACATGAAGTGATAGAGTTTTTTGATTATTGGAGAAGTAAGGAGCAGGAGTCAGCAGAACTGCCATCTTGGACTTCTAGAGGGCAGATTTTGTCCTGCTTAGGAGCCTGGTTGACAGTATCCTTTGGGAGGAAGTCTTGAAGGGCAAAGTGATCCAGGAAGGCTGGACATTCTTCAAGAAAGAAATCTTAAATGTACAAGAGCCCATGTGCTGAAATGCAGGATGACCCTATGAGTCAGTGTGGAAGAAGGCTGGCCTGGCTGAACAGAGACCTTTGGCTGGAATTTGGTGCATAAAAAAAGGAGTTTATGAGCTTTGTAAGAAGGGTCAGGCCACTCAGGAATTCTACGAGGCTGTTGTGAAGTTATGCAGGGAGAAAATTAAAAGGGGTAGAGCCGAACTAGAACTTCATCCGACTACTCTTGTATAAGACAATAAAAAAAAACTTCTATAAATGAATCAGTGGTTAAAGGAAGGCTTAGAAGAATCTCCATCCTTTACTGGTGTGGAGAAGATAGTGTTGAAGGATTAGGAAAAGGCTGAGGTAGTTAAGGTTGAAGGTTGGCAAATGTGGCTCCCGTCTACAGGAAGGGCTGGAAGGAGGATCCAGGGAGCTACAGGCCTGAAAGCCTGACCTTGGTGTTGGGGAAGGCTATTGAGCAGATCATCTTGAGTGCCAACACACAGCATGTACAGGACAACCAGGGGACCAGGCCCAGCCAACATGGGTTTGTGAAAGGCTGCTTGATCAACCTGATCTCCTTCTCTGACAGTGTGACCCACGTAGTGGGTGAGAGAAAGGCTGTGGATGTCTCTACACAGACTTTAGTAAAGCCTTTGGCACCATTTCCCACAGCATTCTCCTGCAGAGTCTGGCTGCTCATGGCTTGCACTGGTGCTCTGTTCACTGGATAAAAACTGGCTGGATGTTCAGGCCCAGAGAGTGGTGGGGAATGGAGTTACAGCCATGGTTGTAAATCTGGCTGGTCCCAAGTGTGTGCCTCAGGGCTAGGTGCTGGTGCCAGTCCTGTTTAACATCTTTATTATTTATATCTGGACATGGGGATCGAGTGGGGATTCCTCAATCAGTTTGTGGATCGCATTAGGTTGGGTGGGAGAAAGAGAAGGGCAACGAAGGTGCTGCAGGATCTGGAACACAAGTCTTATAAGGAATGGCTGAGGGAGCTGGGGGTGTGTGGCCTGGAGAAAAGGAGGCTCAAAGAAAACCTTATCATTCTCCACAACTGGTGCAGGTTGCAGAAAGGAGGTTGTAGCCAGATGCAGGTTGGTCTCTTCTCTGAAGTGAAAAGCCTCNGATGCAGGTTGGTCTCTTCTCTGACGTGAAAAGCCGCTGGACAAGAGGAAATGGCCTCAGGCTGAGCCAGGGAAGGTTTAGATTGGATTTTAGGAAAAATTTCTTCTCAGAAAGTGTTGTGAAGCACCAGAACAGGCTACCCAGGGAAGTGGTGAAGTCACCATTCCTGAAAATATTTCAAAAATATGTAGATGTGGCACTTAAGGACATGGTTTAGTGGTGAACTTTTCAGTGCTGGATTAATGGTTGTACTCCATGATCTTAGGGGTCTTTTCCAACATAAACAATTTCATAATTCTATGAAAACAGTGAAAATCACAGCATCTTAGTGCATTAAAAGCTGTGTAAGTTACCAGAGACTGTAACACATTATGGCAATAGTTTTATCAAAACACAGGTAAACACTTTGTACAAATTAAAGTGATCTGCAACTTTTCCTCTTCTCATTTTTCACCACCCTGCCCTATTATGATGGATTTTATGTCTTAGGTACTTCTTTCTAAAGCAGAGCTCATTGTGCAAGGACACACATACATATAGATACAGAAGCGTAAAAGTCTACCTCTCATGTCAGAGAGCACTGTCTACCTACCCATTAAGCCTTGGGAATGAGGGCCACCCTCTGACAGGGGTCATGAGAACAAGTATGGTATGGAAAAGCTACCCTAAGAGTGTGATACTGGGGAGACAGAGTTAGAGCTTCAGACCAGGACTCCCAGCCCTGAATAAACTAGGGAAGCTCTTCTTAGGCTGATATTTGCATGCCTTCTCCAAGAGTGACAACAAACCCCTTGTCCAATTTTAACCACGAGTTTTTGCAGGGTGACCAGGCCCAAGTGTCTCCCACTCACTCAGGCAGAGGCTCCTGGGCAGTGTGAGGGCTTTTTGAGATCCACGTTTTTCAAAAAGAGTTGTTCTTTCAGGTTAAAGAAGTCTACATCTCAGGGACTATTGAGCCTCCCATGAAAGCTTCCATCCCTGCAAGCTTCTTTTTCTCAATCTGAGCTTGTACCTGCACTGCTCTGGTGGATATTCCTGGAGGGCTGGTGGTGTCCGACTCTTCCTTGGGCATCACCTCTGGTTTTCTCCATTAGGCCTGGTGGCACCTACGGTGGATGTCCCCAGTGTTACCAAGCAGGGCTGAGTGTGTTCCTCTGTCCATCGGCATCCCAGGGCAAGGGCAGCTCTCCTGAGGCTCCTGGCTCAGCTGGCCATGCTCCCTCAAAGGGCAGGGCCCTGGCAGAGGAGCTCTCCACCACAGCAAGAGGGGAAAGCACAGGCACCCAGCCTCACACGCTTCATAGCTGTAAAAGTCACAAGCCATTTTATTATTTTTTTTTCCTTCCCTTTTTCTCACCCTGTGGTTACAGCAGCCATGGATAAGATGGGGTAATTAAGTATCAAGGTTACCAACCCTCCCACCTCCACTGATAAACCTCCCACCCCTGCCTAGACATGCTCTCTGACATCTCAGAGCCCAGTATTCTCTTGATCCTTTGGCTAAACAACAGACCTTCACTATCACTCAGGAAGCTGAGCCTTTGAACTCAAACCATGTATGTTTAAGGTGGGGAAAACCATATCTCTATGTACAGAAAGAAACCAAGTTTTTGGTGTTTTTTTTCCCCCGTCAGTAGCAGTTTAGCTGTTTTAAGGTCTGATTAAAACATGACGAAACAGAAAATCCTGGAAAATTTCAGATTGGATTACTTCTCTGCAGTAAGAGGAAGAATCCTAAAATAGAAATGACAACTGAGTATCATCAAATATTCTGTAGTTTTGGCTCAGAGCACTTGCAGTCACTGAGATAATAACTTGCCTTTCTGCACTGCTACTTTTTAACTCCTGCACATACAGCTACTGAAGACAAAAACAGATGTATGCACACATACAAACAGTGACCTAATATCACCACCTGAATGAAATCAAGTACTTCATGTAAAGATTTTTGACATGTTTTTATTGTATTACTTGCCTTTTTTTTTCCCCCCAGCAGTAGACAGTTGGTAGATTAAGAAGGATCTCTTTAAATATACTGGAGCACATTTGAAAGGCTGACAAGTTGTATTTGAGGTTTTCAAAAGAAATAATTTTTGAGTAGAGCTACCTTTTTTGGCATAAAGCAATTGGAAAGTACCATAGATATCTCAATAAAACACATCAAAAGTAACTTTCTATAGCTTGTTTTGACATGTCCACTTGTGGGTTGTATCAACTTTAACTAAACATCATTTTTTTTCCTCTGTCAGTACAAACCATTAAAAACATTCAACACAGAAAGCAAATAGAAATAACCCAGTCCTGTGTTTGCCTATTTTCAAATAAAAGGAGATACAGAAAGGAGTGGTCACTGCAGTTGAAAGTGCATTTTTCTGATTCATATATTTGCTGTAACTATTTGCATAGGATTTAAATGTCTAAGAAAAATGCCCAGCCATTTTATAGAGAATGCTGCATTTGAGAAACCTGAAAATGCTAATCTGATTTCATATTTACAAAGGTTTGTTTACTGTATGTGTGATCAATTCACCAAATGACAGCAAACTTTGGTAAATATAGTTTTGATGCTGAGACTCTTTGACCTTTTTACAGAGGAATAGAAAGCTTATCTGCTCTAGAACCAATCCTAAAGGACCACATTGTGCTGATTTCATTTGAGATCTTATCCCTTCTCTCCCTTTCCTTCTCTCTCTCTTTTTCCCCCACCCTCCCTTCCTATGAACACTGAATGCTAAGTAATTTCCTTGTCAAGGTTGCTTATCAGGAATAGATTTACACTTGATATCATTTTGTAAGCATGTAGCAAATGGTTCAGACATTAAGAGAAAAAGGGAGCAGACAGTGTTTGTGTCTGAGGAGGAAACGAATCTCAAAAAAAAAAGGCTGTTAATTAATATCCTAATAAAAAATAAATAAAAGATCATTCAATCACAGAACACACCTAGGAAACAAGCAACAAAATTAAGTCTAAAAATAGGCCTGCATGCTCTTTTTTTTATCCTGAACACTCAGAGGCACTTTCTGTTCAGTGATGAAGTGCAGGTAAGTTAAATGCACGATGGAGGATCTTTTCTCAACCCCTCAAAAAATTAATTGCAAAAAAAATTTGTTGAAAATATTTCAGTGCACCAGCATCCTTTCTCTTCCACAGCAAAGTTTAAAATTACAGTGCTTGTCTTACAAAAGAAAAACATGTTTAAGGCTTCATTGTGCCTAATGCAAGGTAATAATTTGCAAAGGCTCTGGACGATCAGGTTGGAGTGAGCCAGAGGGAAGGACTGGGAGATGATCTGTACTGACTGGGATTAAACTTTCAGTTTAAGGATTCCTATACTTTCAGTGATTCTGCTGGAGGGAGAGAGAGCCCAAAGCTTATTCCAGGTAGGTAGAAGTCTAAGTTTTGGCCAGCACCCACAATAAATGCAGCAATAACATCTGCTTTAGTGCCTGAAAATGAGAACCACAGATGTTTTCTGCAGAACTACATGACCCCCAAACGAAGAATTCCAAGTCCTATGTTACAAAGAGATGAATCTGTAACACATTACTACTGAATTACTAATGTAACCCACATTACATTAATGTATGTGTTAAAACCTATCATTGAATAAGAACACCTACAGGTTTTTTTTGCTTTTTTTCATTATTGAGTCCCAAAATGCATCATAAGCATTTTGATAAAGGTATAGGAATGCTTCATATTGGGTTAGGCTGAGTGATAAATGCATGGCACATTAGGTCCTCTGCATTAAACGCCCATTGTTTTGCTTTCCTTCTGTGGTTCCTGCACAGGAATACCAGGCAGCCAGCTCCTCCACAAGCATGAAACCATTTAATGTGCCCATTTTTGGGGACAACACACTTGGAAGCAATGCTCTCCTGTCCTCTGTGCTTAACCCTGGTGAGAGCCTCAAGGGCTCAGATTGTCTGAAGCCATTCAGGGCACCAGGTTCCCCATGTCCTCCTTCACTGGCTTCGGTTAAACAAGCAAAACTGCAGTGATCTCACCTTGTCTTTCAGATGCGATTGTCACTGGGTGAGAGGCGGCCAATTCCTGCAGCATTAGAGAAGAGATCTTTGTAGAAGAGGTCTTCTTTGCCGTACAACACTGAAATCCTCATTTTTCCTAGCTTATGTGCTACAGCCTGGCAGCAAGGGAAGTGTAGATCTAGTTTTCACTTCGTTTCTGATCTCTTGCTCTTCTCTCAACCTACTCCCCACTTTCTCTCCTGCAACCTTTATTTCCTGATTCTCATCATTACACCACTATTCTTTAGTGAAATGTTTTTGTTTTTACCCACTTTCTTCTGCCTTTTGCTCATTTTCCCTGCTCTTTCCACAGCTGTTCTTTCAGTCAAGTCTCATCCCTTGCTTCTCATGGTAGACCGACTCAGATGGGAACCAGAGGATGAAAATCCTTCCCAGGGAAGGCGCAGAAACCCAGGGATCTCACAATCTGTTAAAAAGAAGTTGCAGCAATGCAAGATTTCCAGTGTCTTCTCCATTAAATCTCCCAAGGCAGTTCCACGAGTGAGGCGGAAGGAAGGTAGCCATGACAACTGAAGGCTTAATAGTATCCAGTGCCTTCTGCTGATGAGCCTCTTCCCGACCCCAGAGTGGAAACTAAAGATGCCATCTCCAAGGCGATGCATATCCTCCACTATGACCCAAGGCTTAGAACAGAAAAGGGACAAATCTGGCATAAAGAGCATTATTTTGAAAGCAAGTCAGGTAAGTTATGATGCAACATGAATCATAAACTGAGAAGGTGATATCATGCCCTATTCAGATCCCAGACAGAAGCAGAGGTTTAGCTTAGACTATCTAGACTAAATATATAACTCAGAATTTGTGTCTGTCCCTCTCAGGTGACTGGACAAATATCCAGTCTCTGTCAGATTAGAAACAGCCTCACCACCAATCTGTTCAATGCAGATGACACAGAAGGTACCAATTCTCAAGCAAAGGGCCATTCCACATGATCTGATTACACTCCCCCATGGCCTTTCATAAAGAGTGAATGTGATGTCGCAGAACGACATCTATGGTGTGGTTACCTTAGAAGAAAAGCAACATGAAAACTGAAGGACTGAAAGTGAGTCAACAACAGACATCACCAGTGGGACACTGCTTGCTTCACAGAGACTCTGTGAAGTCCCAGCCATTCCTCTCTTCCTTGCCAAACTTTGTTAGTCTGTAGTAACACTGCAGGGTCATATAGTGCCAGATATGACCCTAGAAATTCAAATGATGCCCTAGTGTGTTGCTGTGATGCAGCCTGGCTGATCAGAGCCCCAAGACGCACACCAAGAGAGGGTGGGCTGTGGTTCCATGAGGCAAACCAAGGCAAGAAGCCAATTGCTCCGTAATATGATTGACTTCTACTAGTGGACTTCAGTCACTGAGGATGGAAAATAGACTAAGCAAGAGAAGAAACTTTATTTTTTAATAGCTCGATTAAGTTGTGCATGATTTAAGATGCTTCTGACAAGAAATGCACTTAGGAGCTCTACTATTACATCACACCAAGCAGCAATGGGATAAAGGTTAAAGTACTTAACTTCCAAAATAGTATAGAGCCAAGATCAATCAAGTGGGAACAAGTCCTGTCTAACATGTCTGCCCATCTTCTTAATAGTAGAGTGGTACATAATGCAAAATCAGATTCTCCCAGTTAATTTAGTGTGTGGCACTGGCACTGTGCCATATGCTGCCCATGGTAATTTCTGAACCTCATAGCAGGAAGCCAGATAAACCCATGGTTGGTCAGCTGTGATTTTAATTATGATTTCAAACCGATTCAAGAAAGAACTTAAAAGATGTGTTTGGGAGTAATTTAGTTTCCTACCTATCATGAAAAAAACATTGCACAAATTCTAAATAACCCTTTGCTGCCACCTTCTTCAGGAGGCACCCACATTTCATTGATTTTGCCTCCTGATATATGGGCATTTCTTAGGGATTCAGAGGTCACCTTTCCATAGATTAATTTCCCTGAAATCATTTTTCAGTAATATCTCCTACTTCACATTGAAATTCATGTTTATGAGCGAAGCCTTCAGAAGGTCCCATTCAGAGGTTTCCTTCACTCTATTACAGGAGCTTCCCTTGTGGTCAGTCATGTAAGGACAGCCACACTGCCAACACTACTCTAGCAAATTCAGCTGGACAGGGAACATTTCTGGGCCCCAAGGCCAACAGCACTGCCCATCCTGCTTTCCATGAAGGCAGAGTCTTCCCTCCAAACAAGCAGCCACACTGAAACTGCAAATTGGGAATAACTGCTGGTCTGCACAACCCCATGTGTTCCTGTGCACGTCCTCGGCAACAAAGCTTTCCCACTGCTGGCCCAGGTCAAACTCGTACCAGGGACAAGAATAATAGATTAAGAGCCCTCCTACCTGTGTCCTGGCCTGCCTAGATCCCTAGGAAAGGGCCTAAGAAACAAAGTACAATGTAGTGCTACCATGTCATCTGATCTCTAGTTTTGGCAATCAGTAGATAAAGGTTTCCATTAACCAGATTTGCACATGGATCATCGGTTTTAATAGACATCACTCTCCACTTTGTCTCGTTTAGAATTTTACTAGCCTTTTTGAACTTACTGCATTTCCACAGCCCACCACATCCTGTAGAAACAGGTTAGTATGGTTCTATTGTGCAAAAAAAATCTTCCTTCTACAACGTTGAACCTGCTGCCATTATGAAAATAGTGAATCATCATTTCCTCTTTCTCTTCATCACAGCATTCATGTATATTTAGCTCTCTTATCATATATCTTCTCTTGTCCAAATTAAAGGAAGCTTCTCTATTCAGCCTCTGCTTGTATGCAAGCTCCAGTTTGATCGCTCCAGTAAGTCTTACTCCTTTTCTTATTAACTTAGACAGGGAGCTACCAGAAGTTCATGCAGTACACAAGATATAGAAGTGTCATGAATTTAAAGAGGCAGCAAAATATTCTTCACTTTTCTGTGTTTTGGGTTTTTTTTTGCGTTCTCTATGCTGTTGGCTTATTAACACTAGTAGAAGATGTTAAAATCTTCATTAATTGAACCAGTCTTCAGAAATGTTGAGGTGAATTCTGAACACAACCTTTACTAACATTCAGTGAGAGATGTGATCCTAAGGTCCACTTAAAAAAGATTTCAGCACTTGTTTTATTCTCTCAGCCAGTCAGATGCTATTAGGTGCTACAAGAAGAGCCTCCTCCTAAAAAAGAAATGGGAAAGCTTGGACAGACTTCATTAACAGACAAACAAACCTACTTGACCTATTTTCAGAGTCTTCAGATAGAAACACAGTGAGCTCTTTGCCCATATCTTTGCTCTCATCTCCATACTTTCTATTGTCTTGGGATGACTCCGAAACCATAAGAGCATGGAGTGAATCTTGTCCAGCTGGCCCTAATAGCTTGGTTGGCTCAAAGAGACCCAGAAAGACACAGATGTCTTTAGCAAGTGTAAAAAGGCTTCACCCTTACAAAGAATTTAGTGCATTTTTGCACCCTATTAATTAGTTCAAGGAGAAAGTATTGGGCAGACTTGTGTAATTGTGCTGGTCCACTAATCTAAGGAATAGTATTTGTTTTGACTTGCGAGTTATATATGATACATTTTTTCATAATTATGAACATCATCATAAGGATAGGCAAAGAGATTTTAATCTCAAGTTGATAAATTTTGCAGGGCTGGGTAACAGGTGGAGCCATTTATCTCTGTACTAACTTGATCGTGTTTACAAACCAATTGACGAATGCTTCAGAGGAGTTCCAGACCCGCCTTGTTACTTATTTATTAACCACAAGGATCCATGGGAATCCAAACTGGGTTTTCAGCACAACTTGGTTATTCAAAGATGTAGCTGTGTACAATTCCTTCTTCCTCAAAATAGAGATTTATCCCTGCATGCCTATTAGTTACAATGAACATTGTCTCAATGGTCAGAAGTCTCAATTATCCAAACAAATCCCTTATGACATCGGGATAATTGAGCTCAGCTACTCTTGTGGATAGTTGAAATACCAACATTCCCATGTAATTTCTCATTAGGATTTAAGTGAGCTTAGATTATATCTTAGAAGTCTGTCTTTGATCATAGAGCTATAATGCAAACATAGCGAAGACATTATTCCCACACAATTAGTCATTCTTCTTAAAGTGTATTTTAAATATTAAGGATGATATGTCTTCTTGTAAACTCTCCCCAGTTTACCCAGAGAGCTTAACTCCTAAATCACTACACCAGAAGACTGAGATGGTGACAATCTATTTTTAATCAGAAAAATGAGATGTCATAACACAGTGTAATTTTCTGCAAACAGTAGCTACTGTCAATGGAAGCAGGAGCCTCCAAACAAATCACACAATTATATTCCCAAAATTAAATGAGAAAATTAGTTTAGGATAATAACACATCAAGCTTCATGTGTCTGGAAGATAAGGCATTTCCTCAGTGAACACAAATAAACAGTATGACCCCACTGGGAAAAGGCCACCAAGTTGAAAAACAATTCTTGAGGAACTATACTGTCACTGGGAGCTTCTGAACAGTGCAACAGGCACAGGGGATGAGGTTCAGGAGTGGAAGTTGCCCACTTTTCAAACAGACAAAATATTTCATCTGCTCCCAAACTGGCTCTCTGTGTGAAAGCACACCTTGACCTTGGGTGCCATGAACAGCACGAGCAGAGCGCGCCAGAGCAGGACAACAGTGGGGTTTGTTCATGGAGTCCCAGATGAGAAAGGTATAGAGTGGGCAGTCAGGTGTAGGGTATGGGCACTGCTAAAACACACATGCATGGCTTTAGGCTCAGTTTATTGCAGTGCTAGCCACAGTTTGGCTATACAGGACAGGGCAGAGCTCTGTGCTCAGGGCAGAGATATCAGCTCAGGGGTGAGATGGGGAGCGGGTGGATGGTGGGAGAGGAGGAGAGAATGGGTAGGGAGGCTCGAGACACGACCAAGGGCAGGTTAACAACATCAAAGGACATTATTTGGTGTATCAGGGAAGCAAGCCCACCAGAATGTCCCAGTTCATGAGCCTTCCCGCAAGCTTTCCACCTGACTGCTGTCTCTCCACATTTCTGAAGAACTTTTGTAGCTAGACTGGGACAGGCTTGTCAAAAACACTGCTACACCCCACAACATGGGAACACTTCTGAAAGTGCTCTGATCACTGGTTGTTTTCAGCATGTTGTTGGTCACCTGACATCCATTAGCCAGTCACCGAGCTCCCTGCACACACATAACAAACATTAAAACTTCTTCATGGGCCTGAGGTCTTGAACCAGACAGCCACAGAGAGAGCTGGGTTCCCAGGGCACTCGGGGCAGCGTTGGTGTGTATTTCAAGCCCATGGCAGTGCCATGACACACACACCTCCCACCACACACACACACATGTGTTCTCCAGCTGCTGTGGCTACGTCCAGCTCACAGAAAGATACCAGAGGTGCCTGGGGTCTGGCCATTTTGCAAACACGAGTGGACTGGAAGACTGTTAGTTGTCTGAAGGGATAGAGACAGTTTTCTGAAGCTTCATTCCAACCCACCCTGCTCGAGCAGGGTGTGCCCCAACCCTGCTGTTTCCTGAGGCTACAGAGCAGGCTGAAGGGGTACTCGTTTTGCTCCCACCACTGCTCGGTGTGCTCATCCATCTCCTCTAGCTGCTAGTGAAGCAATGGGGAGGCATAAACCTCTTCCCACAACAAGGAATATAAAACACCGCTGGAGCCAGTATGTCTTGGAGAGAGTAGGCAGCCGTGATAACAGCATAGAGGCTGGTGAGAGGGCCTTGGGCAAGGAAGCCCTTGCCTTCCCAGTTTTGAAGGGCCTAAGGGGATGATTACAAAAGGGATTGTTCCTGTGTCAGCTATTCCTGCATCAGTGACTGCTCTCTGGAGCTTTTCTTCACTCATCAGTGGAGGCTGTTGAATTTCAGGGGCTGGTGAATGACAATACAGTATCAGCTGGAAGGACCTGGGCCACCTGGCAAACATTTTCCAGGGGCAAGAGAATAGCCACTGGGGTTTATTTTTTGTTTGTTTGTTTGTTTGTTTGTTTCATACAGAAGTTCCATATGAAGAATCTGTAAAACTTTCCCCCTTTGAAGCTGGTCAAACTGTTCTTTAGGATGTTTCTGTGAGAATGGCTGACAGAAGAACCTCATCTTTTGGAGGTTAATAAATGACAGAGGGAAATGGATGCTGCAAAGGAGAAGATAAACAAGCCACCTTAGATTGTAACCCCAAGACTGAATTTAGGAAAAGCCAACCAGGAGGAGTGTGGCCTGTGTGAGCTAGTGGCCATGAAGATGAGCATGAATGGAGGTCTCTTGTCTTCAGTGGTTGATTACAACTTGTCTTTTAGGGAAAATAACTATATGGATTTACTGACTTTCTGCAGCACCAGCTGCAGAAAGCTTCACCCACCTTCTAGAGGGTCCTTTCTTTCACTGATTTCATCAGGTGACCAGCTCAGGTTTGATACATTTTAGGCTGGTGAAGTAAGAGGAGCTGAATCTCATCCCAGCATCCACCACCGTAGGCACAAATCCAGGTGAGATGGCTACACCCTGGTGAACAGAACTCTGACTTTCCATCGGGTTCTGGAGCAGAGACTCGATCAAGAGGTGGATGAGGTGAATAAACCAGCGAGGAACCCTGCATGTCGTCTCAGCTGTTCCATTCACTGAGGTCCTGGAGAGCCCCAGTGGACAATGAAAGCTGCCTTTGCTCCTCTGCAGTGCCCTCCAGGGACGGCAGGAAAGCACCTACCCATCTTCACAGCACATCACCCCTCAGGCACAAGGCCTGGCTGTCACCCAGGGATGTCATTCACCTTCTTGGTACTTCAGATCCATCTATATTTTAGAATCGTCCAATTCTGTCAAAGTTGTGGGGAGAAATATAGAGAGGCTTAAAATAGCTAAAGCAGAAAATTCCCCAACTGTCAGTTTTATAATTCTTAAATCCATTCCAGGAGAGCTAGCTTTAGCCCTATTTCCTGATCGCTTGGAAAAACTGAGACGATCAATTAAAGTTTTCCCATGCACCCTCTTGGACAGATGGTTGAACCATTTTAATTAAGTGTATGTATTGGACTGACAGAGTTGATATATCTGACATGACAGACATTTTCTGTGTTCATTTAGGTTTTTAATCTTTCACTCTCTTTAGTACGCCCAGAATTGTGCTATTTGCACCGTGTTCTCAGAAGAATTATTCAATACACAGTCGATCGCTTGGATTATTAGACTTTTATTGCTTGTTATTGTTGGGTTTGGCCACAGTGAAAAGCTCCTCAGTAAAAATTACCTACCACTCTGACTCTAAGAGTGGAAGGATCCAAAATTTTGAAGTCTTTGTTGGAAGATAAGTGGCCATATTTTTTGAAGATGTTTAGATGTCAAGAAGGGCAAATTAAGGCATACTGAGGTTTTCAAAAGCATCTAGGTACCCAGTGCCTCAAATTTCAATGGCACTAAAATGGTGTTGGTTTTCTGCAGCCCTAGACTCCTAATCCCTGCACAAGCCTGCATTGCTGCAGAAGTACGTGGTGGCTGCTCTCCCAGATTCCTATTTAAAATAAAATTAAATGAGCCTTGCTCCAAGAGGTTTTGAAATGAGACACATACTTCTCTTTTCCTATATCTCTTTACATTCTGTGGCCTTGCGTGAGGTGGAAGATATGGCATAATGGCACTAGTTGCCCTCAGAGTGAGAACAGGATCCCATGGAGTGTAGGATTTCCCTTTACATGACTACAGTGGTGGGATCTGGGTAAGAGCAAGTTCCTACCACACACAGATAATTTCACAGCTAGAACTCTCTTCCTCAAGTGTATTGGTCCATAAGTTTGTTGCAGTATAATATAATAAGTTATAATGCTTATATGGAAACAGAGAATCACCAGCATTTTTTCTTTTCTTCTCGTGCAATGGGTATTTGTATAAATATTAGACATTGCTACAGTATGAACAAGCCTTCTGACTTTCCTGGGTTTCTTCACATGATTCTGTCAGTCCTGTTTCAATATTAATAGAGATTAATAGGTAGATTTGGTATTAATAGAATCTACTCTCTCTAGGTTTCAGTGAATATCAATCAATAGCTGCAAAAGTACCATATACTGGAATATTGTAGTGGCTACAAACACTCTTCTTATTTCCAGTGTCTTTACTGGCTGACATGAATGATTGTTTTCACCTAAGATAAACTCCTAGCCTCTTACACATTTCATGGCAGAAAAAGCAGTGTCTCCTGCTGGTGAGAAAACCGTACTGGAAAAGTACTTCTACAGAGACATGCTTATTATAGAAAAAAAAGTAGTGTCTTTATCCTCAAGACTTTCCAAGGTCCCATGGCCAGGATCTATCAGTTCCAGGAAGTTAGATTGCTTGAATGGTCTTTGAGGAAAAGCAAGACGAAATAGTAAAAAACATGAATGTGGTCATGTGCCTGACAGTTTTAGAAGACAATATATTTGTGACATAGCAGACAAGTAGAAAGCAATGAGTAGGGAAAAAATCAGGCTGTTCTGTTCAAGGAACACTAGAAAACCTGAGGTTTAAAAATAAGTATAGTCCTTCCTGGATAGGCAGAGTGAGAGAGAGCCCTAGGTATATTCATCTTTTAACAACATGTGTGTATAGTCCAAGCAGTGCATGTACAAACCCTGCACTCCTTCCCAAACTTCAAATACCTGTAGGCATAGATAAATACTTGGATAAGCACATACCTCTTTGCTTGCTTACATGAGAGATTTTGTTCATGCAATAAAGGCTGAGTGCTTTTTTTGCAAAACCTCATGCTGCATCTGCATATGGGAGTGTTCTGGGAAATTCAAAATAGCCGCATGTCAAAAGTCCCAATAACGTACACAGTCTGAGGGCTCTTGGAGAGTGGGCTAATGAACTTATCAAAACACTAACAATTGGTTTTGAGAGGTCGGGTGACAGGGGAAGGGAGGGAGAAGAGATGGATTATCCCTTTGCTCTGCAAAAAATTGTGAAAGGTGTGATCATGGAAAGTGCTGATTGAAAAGCAGAGAACAGGGCAAGCTGCAGCCCTTTCCTAGCAACAAATCAGAAATGTTAATATTCCATGCAGTATTGCACTAGGTGCAATATCCTGTACTGTCAGATTCACACACAGAGGTTTGGTAAATAAATTCACTCCTGACCAGAATCAGCAATAACACATTTGATTTTCTAAGAACATCTGATCTGATCTAAGAATATCAAAAGGAGCCAGTAGCTCAGACTGACATTATTACACAAGCAGTCACATTTTGATATTTAAGCTTGTACATTCCTTAAGCCTCAGTCAAATTTCTTGGCATTGTCAAAAAAAAAAAAAAAAAAAAAAAAAAAAAAAAAAAANGAAAAAAAAAAAAAAGGTGATCTTGTGGAAAAAACAAGCCATGCTTCTGATGAAAGCAGCTGTCATTCAGCACTACGACTTGCCCTTCGAACAGCTGTACTTGATCTCAAAACTCTCACCTGCACAGCATGGTAGGCTGAATCAACTCAGCTCTTTGTCTCACTACCTCAGATAAGCCTGTCATCAAAGTGAAGAGATAAAAAAGAGACAATCATAACTCTAATGTCATATTTGACAGAGGAAGCTGTTAGTCAAGTAGCTTTAAACTGTTTCTCCTCTACATGTATCGAGTGACGTCCTGGCACAGCGACAAGAACTTATCACGGTACTTTTTAATATGAGAAAGAAGAAAAAAAAAAAAAAATACCAGAGCAGATGTGTCATCATAGACACACCTTTTAGTGGACCTTCAAAGTGAAGAACTGGGGAGGCTCTTTTGTGAGACAAGTGTCACAACAACTCCATCTTCCTAGAGGTGCCTACAAGGCCACTGCAGACAGCACATAGCAGATATTAGAGGTAACAACACTAACAAGGCATTGGCCAAGAGAATGTGCCAAGAGAACAGGTTTCCTAGGGCCAGATCCCGAATTTGCTACTCAGACAAAATGCTAAGTAGTGTAGGAACTGGTCCAAAGGCAGCTTCCTAATAAGAAACTGAAAATAGCTTGCTCATCATAGCTGGCATTCCAGGAAAGGTGAGGAGGAGAGCGAGCCCCAAATGTAAAGACTGGGCTGTGGCAAATTTAGGCTGTTGGCTACTCACACGAGAATTCTTAACCGATCCATCATATCAAATAATTATCAAACCTCCATTTCTGTATCACCAAAGTTCTACTCTTAGTACTGCAGCAGCTGCAATAGTAGCATTCACATTTACACACTGCATTAAACCCCAAGATCTCAAAAAGCTTCAGAAATTATATCTGTAACATTCTGGTCAGATGGAGCTTTTGCGTACAGAAAAATGCTTATGCTGGAAAAGCATAAGCACAGCCTTGGGCCTATGGGGCCCTATGTTGATATAAAAAGGAGATGAGTTGGACCTAATTCAAGAGATCCATAGTAATTTTACACACCTAAGCTGCCTTGTGACTTGTTTACCTGCCTGGAGCTCCCACAGTGATCTTACGCAAAACCTTCAGCATCCAGGAGTTTGCCTTGACTGGGAGATTTTAAAAACAAGTGTCTCTTCTATTGGTTTCAGATGCATTAAGGTCAAGGAGAAGAATAAAAGTCACCGACTTTGACTCCTAACCCTTTAGGTTTTCATTTTAAAAGTGCCTAAAATATACATGTAGGCAGCATTAGTTACTAGTTACACGTTCCTGTAACACTATTGTACACATAACTCCAGTACCACATCTCACCCTAGTGTTGGATCAGTGTCCCGTAAATTAGGTCTCTAAAATTTATGTGTCTCATCTAATCCATGGATCTCAGCTGCACCTGGGGTCAGTGGAAAGAGTCAGAAACCTCCACGAAATGACTGACAGTGCCTTTTTCAGGGAGGATGCCTTGCCCTCTTCCAGGGCTGAGCTCCCCTTTGGGATATGAGATGGCTCCCTTAGGTTAGACATGTGCCATTTTGGTGGCTGGTGTTAGATGTGGTGAGTCTCATCCATACTGCCAGATATTTAAATGTCTTGAGGTCCTTTCAGTGAACTTTGTTTTAAATTTTACAAACCTCACACATCATAATGGTGTATAAGATACCATGTTATTATGTCCACATAAAATTTAATTACGCACCTGGGAATAACAAAAGATTGGAAAAGAAGAAGTATTATTCTACCACCAGAGTATTTTTAATTTGTACGTAGTACAGCATTGCAGAAATTTGAGAACAGTGCCTGTAAGAAATACCCTCTGAAGCACCATCACTTGTCGTGGGGATGGGGCCCCAGTGTTGCATATGAGACTCAAACTCTTACGACCAAGCCAGGGTGGCAGTACAATGACAGTTTTACACGAGGCTGTAATGGAAACACCACACAAACACAGAAAAATTTAATGCTGAGATTCATGCTGATTTTTCTCAATTACCTATTAATAGAATGCTCTGAGCTTTTCTAGGCACTTCCAGCCCCAGCAATAGCTGCCCTTGCTGGCACCAATAGACATAAGTTAGAGCAAGGATCACTGTTAGGAACAGAACCCTTTCCTACCCCACAGTACTGCCGGCACTCTGTGTCCCAGATGGAGCAGGAGGTCTGGCTGGCTCATTCCTTGCACTGCCCCATGCCTGGAGGGCAAGGGGAGAACCACTCTGGCTGATCCAAAGGGAAGGGAAGAGCTCCCCTTTCTGCAGGTGTTGGATCCGGATGTCCTGCCAGGGGTCAGGCACACGGGGAACTGGACAGCCCTGTGAACAAGGAAGGGTGAATGAGTACTGGGTGCCAGGTACACTCTGCACCAGGCACCCTTTCTAATGAACCCTCAACATGCTGAGGGGCAAGAGAATTGAGTCTTGGATAATTTTTACATCTGATCTGTGAAATGCAGGTCACTCAGCAAGGATGAAACACAATACTTCCTAAGACCCAGACAGAAGAAAGGTTATTTCTACTGTGTCATAGCAGCTAAGCCACAGGAAGCTGTTGAATCACTCTGCCAGCTTTCCTGAAATAAAATAGTTTCATGCATGTAGTGAATTTTTACCTTACACTTGTGAATTTGAGCCACAATTATCTTATCTTCAGGGTAATTAAACAGCCTATTCTCTCCCTGTTTTCCTGCTCCTCAGCCGGAGCTTTGCTATCCTACAAGGTTTCTTAATGCCCAGGAGCATCCTGCCTTTTCTTGCTGCTGGTGGCTTTGCATACATGTGATGGACAGGAGCATGTTTGGGAGACTTTGCTGTTTGGGCAGGACCCATCCAGGTGTTGAGTTTTCACTGATGGCATCATCACCGCAACTTCCTGTTTTATACCATACATTACCATGTTCTTCTGTAGATTTACTCCCTCTGCATTTACACCAATTTAACTTCATGGTGCTATTTTTGAAATCACACTAGATCAAACTCTCCACTCAGTTTCTCTTGCATAATCACTGTGGGGCAGTGTGCATATAAATGAGGGCACCGTTTAGCACACTGTGTATAAATTAATGTGAACTTAAATATTAAGCACAGGTGACTTGCAGTTTCCCTCTCATATAGGCAGACTCTGCTCTGAAATGCCAGTGAAATAATTACCTTTAGGGTGGTGCAGAACTCAGCAGTTTTCCCACCTGCTGGTGCAACAGAGTGACTTCTTTTTATGTCATCTTTAGTGTTACCATCTATAGCCAGCATAGCAGAAGAGAGTGATGATGTAGACGCAGGGTTTACCCACCTGCTAAAAGGAAGACCATTCCTGTGGATATAAGAAAACTGGTGTAATGAGTGGATCTTACAGATATTTTTCAGCATTTCCTTTCTGGTACACCTTTATGGTGGGTTGTTGGGCTGAAAATAGTAACTCGGGAAAATGAAACCAGAACCACATAACTCCCCAAGTGTACACAGACATTCCCAGTGTGATTACTATCTGTGAGTAACCAGTTTGGGTCTTGGGCAGACAGGGGCCACTCACAAGTAGGACTTTTTCCTCATCCTGCCCTGAGCCAATCAACCTTTCCTGAAGCCTTGGACTGCACCAAAGGAACCGTCAGTCCACCACTGGGTTGTTACTTCCTTTCCCCCAAGTCATTCTCCTGCCAGGCTGTTGCTTTGTCTGTTGTGATGCCGCAAAGAGATCCTTTCTAGATCCACTGTCTTCCTTAAGCCTTGAAGTCATCAAAACATGTATTATGTAGGGAGTGTTTTATCCTGTATTTCCAAAACATGACAGAAGCATGGCTACTTTCTCATCTGTGCTGTTTAAATGCTGTGAGTGACTCTGCCAGCTCAGAGATTAGCGTAGTCTGCTTTGTAACATCAGAAAGAACAGGAGAGTGTGGCATACCCTCTCTGCTCCCTGAAATACACAACTCATCTGATGTTTGAACTTTAAACTTCTTAGCCCAGAAATAACACACGTAATGTAAAACATAACCTGCATCTCGAGGCCTGGGTATATTAACACTGAGAATACTGACAGCCTTGTGGCTGCTGCTGCTTACAACCAGATCAATAGCCAGGAAAGGACCTGTAGCTCCCTGGGCCTCATCAGAAGCTTCCTTAAGAGTGCTACATGTCTCTGAAAAAGCCAGAGTTATTATACATCATTACCCGTATCTGTGGGTGATACAAGCCGTGCATGAGCAACACTGTCTTTGCTGTCTGGTGTTTCTGCCTCGACCAGATCCTCCTGCAGGCCCAAGACTATATGAAGACTTTGCAAGGTATACACCTGATCACTAAAAATTAATCAAAGACTAAATGGACTCAAGTTTACCTCTGATACCAAGCAAATTGCTCTATAGCACAACAGCTAGACACTGAGGGGGCTGCTCGGTTTTGAGCCCTTCAAACCCTTGCAGTGTGGCATGAAATGCCACCTCCCTGGTCCGAGAGTGATCCAAATCCAGCACTACACAAGATGTGATCCAGTGATGAATCAGATCAACATTCCTCCACTCAGATGCACAAGCAAAACTCTGCCCATGAAAACTTTGAATGTTAGCTGTTTGGCGGGGTGAGCTAAAGAAGTCAGAACATCAAGAAATCAGAACCACAAATTCAAGCTCTCTGGCATTTGGAACTACTTCACAGAAAGCTACATTCTCACCGCCCACTCTCTAAACACTCTCAGGTGCTGGCATTTTCACCCAGACTAATTAACAAATAGTGTGGCAATTAAATCACATGGCCTCACCATTGAGTTCAGAAAACTCCCTTACATTGCCGCAGAGTATAGCAACATAACTCATAAAATTATTTTATAACAACAATTTAAGTGAAGCAAATATCATGAAAATACAACACAAATGTGATAATTATTCCAATTTATGTGATAACAATGTTACGTGTAAACTAAATTGTCTTCCCAAGTCCATCCAACTTTGAACAGTTTCCCTGCTCCACAGATGTGCTTTGAGTATCAGCACTGTGTGTAGAGAGGCATAGGGTGACTCTTCTAAATCTGACTCTGCAAAGTTTCCCATGGCAGTCTGTGGGGAAGCAGCATTTTTGGAAGATCTTCAAAGGAGAGATTTAGCTGCCGAAAGGCCTTTCCCATCTCCCCAAAGAGCAAGGAAGAGTGAGAACAAGGTGGTCTTTGCACAATACTATTTTGCCCTTCTTGGCTGGCCCAGCCATGCCATTAATTTCGGTGCTGCCAGACTTCATGGTCTGCTTCCCCATGTTGTGTTGGTTGGTAAGAGCCAGGAGGGATAGATGAAGGCCAAGCGGTTTTCAGGAGCAGCCCGTGTGTGGTTCACAACCCCAGGACCCTGCTGTCTGCTATATTTGGTCTGCCTTCCTGTTCCTCAGATCTTGACTTTTGGACAGCTGCAATGAAGATAAGAAAAGCCTCAGGAAACTTGAAGATGCTCATTTGGAGAAGGTATCTAGAGGGGGAGGTTAATACACAAACAGATTGAAGGAAAGCAGAAGAGTAAATGAGAAAGGCTTGGGGTAATTTTTTTTCTCATTTTTAAAGTAGGATTAGTTAGGTGGAGAGATATCGTTCCTATGAAGGGAAAATGAAAAAGTCCACTAATTACATACTATATGAACATGAGTAAGCCCAGCATTTTCTGAGTCACAACAAGCAGTTACAGAGTGACAGGGAAAACTTTTTAAGTGATGATTCAAAAATAAAAAAAGGCATTTGGAGTCACTGAGCGTGCAGAGTTAGCCCAGGTAACCACATGATCTTATCATTACTACCCTTCATCTGTCTGCCGCCCTTTTCCCACCTAGCGTTTGATACACTCACTTGTTGCATCTTGTCTTGCAAGTGGCATGACTTCAATTGCACTAATTGTGTGCATAAAGTTTAACATGCATGTAAATGTTTGCAAGATTGGAACCTCAGACTATAAACACTGGGAGAGGGCTCATCACCTCCATTGTAATCGTGGAGGGCTAGATGGAAGGGGGACTCGGACATAAGAAGAATTTTTGTGTATTATACAGGAGAAATTACATCATTATTATACTTTACTATTTTTTGTTTGATTCCTTTTGTCTTCGGTTATTTATGTCACCCTCACTTCCCATTTGTGCTTCTACTTTTCTTTAAAATACACGGTGGCAGAAAATCAGCTGTAGGCATTTAAACAATTCCATTTGATTTCAAATGGAAGGGTTTTTATTGTGTATTCGCTTATCTGAATATAGTTCTCCCAAGGTAGCTACTGTGCTAATATTATACCAAATTACGTAGGTGTTGCATGAGGCTGTAATTTGCACTAGAGGTTTAAAGGTTGTTATTATTTATTACCTGCATTACAGCAGTATCTGAGAGTCTGGTAGGGAACCAGGGTGCTGTGTTCTGCACAAACACAGAGCAGGAGGAAAGTCCCTGACCTAATACCAACTAGGAGCTCCACAAGCAGATCAGAGAGCATCCAGGTGGGGCCCAGGGCAGTGAGCCAGAGTGGATTGGGCTGCCCTTCTGTGGGAGACTGGGGATGTCAGGGTCTGAGTCTCTTCAGGCAGAGGAGAAGTAGCCACCTGCCAAAACAGGCTCGGATGGCAAACTTCCCAGCAAAGGGGGAAGCAGTGGCAAGGAGTGAAACTTGCTGAAAATAATTTTTACCAGAATATTCTCAATACCCAAGGGAAATTTCCTCTCAAAAAGCCCAGTCCCTGACCATGGAGCTTGCCCTAGAGGATTAGAGGCAGCACAAGAATTAAGACAGAGGGAAGGGTGCAGGAGACAACAGGACAAGACTGGTCAGCTGCACAGACATGGTGAAGGTCATGATATAAGATGCTGTAAAAGAGACCCCTCTGCCTTAAATTCACAAAATGACTCACTAACCTATAATAACATTACCTAAAAGTCATGGTGAGCTCCTCATCTTCAAAGCACTTTACAAAGATTAACTAATTAATTTCACTGTCAAATCTTTTGGAGATCTAGTAATGGTATTTGGCTCTACCTCAGAGAGCAATTTTTTCCAGGTACTGGCAGGGTAAACATTCATAATGATATAACCAGTGGGAAGAACATTTTTAGCACTTGAATGGTATTTTAATGAGAGACAAAGGTTAGGAATTGACCCTGGACCAAAGGGCTTCACTGGGCCACTCACTTGGAAGTTGGGACTCCCTATTGTTCCCACACTGCTGCCAATACAGCAACCGATGTGGCTTATGCATACTGTATTTTAGGAAAACCCAACTAAAGTGCCAGTTATTTATAGATGTGTACATGGGTAAGGGCATTCTCAGGTTTCTGCCCTGTGCTCCCACATGTGTTGCCGTGCTGGTGACATGGGCTGTGGCATTGAGCGCACCCCCAGCCATGAAGTTTAACAAGGCCAGGAGCACCTGGGTCAGGGCAACACCAGGCACAAACACAGTCTGGGCAGGGAATGGATTGGCAGCAGCCCTGGGAAGAAGGACTTGGGGGTGTTCATGGACAAGAAGCTCAACATGACCCAGCAGTGTGAACCCACAGCCCAGAAAAAACCCAACCACATCCTGAGCTGCATCACAAGCAGTGTGACCAGCAGGTTGAGGAAGGGTATTCTGCCCCTCTACTCCACTCTGGTGGGATCCAGGTTGGATCTGGGGACGTCAAAGTACAGAAAACATGAACCTCTTGGAGGAAGTCCAGAGGCGGCCATGAAGAAGGCTGGAGCACCTCTCCTGTGGAGACTCCTCTCCTATGGATGAGAGAGATGGAGTTGTTCAGCCTGGAGAAGGGAAGGCTCCAGAGAGAACTTAGAGCCCCTTCCAGTGCCTAAAAGGGGCTGCAAGTGAGGGACTTTTTATAAGGGCATGGTCTGGTAGGACAAGGAGGAACAGTTTTAAACTGAATGAGGGTAGATTTGGATTAGATATTAGAAAGAAATTTTTAACTCAGAGTGGTGAGGCACTGGTGCAGGTTGCCCAGAGAAGTTATGGATGTCCCATTCCCAGAAGTGTTCAAGGCCAGGTTAGAAGGGGCTTTGAGCAACCTGATCTAGTTGGAGGTGTCCCTGCCCCTGGCAGGAGGGGGAGAATGAGATCTTTAAAGTCCCTTCCAAGCCAAACCATTTTATGATTTTATGATTTTTTCTCCTGGGGACTCATTGTCTGTCACTGTTCTTCCCACCATGGGTCCAGCCCGGATCCTCTGCCAGCCCCACACTCTGCCACTAAGAATAAAAACATGGTGAAAGTGCAGCTCCCACGAAGAAGTTTCACTTTCAGTCTCCTGGCTACCTTGCAAAGAGACAGAGTAACTCCCAGAGGCATCTCCTGCCTCCCCATCCAGATGCTCAGCTAACGTGGGCTCGGCATGCTTTGATTTATAGAAGCTGGGTCTGGCTCACAGTGTTCTTCCAGAACAGCTATATTGGCTGCAGTATTAAAAATTCACAGCAGCAGCAGCCAAAATTAGGCTGAAAAAAGTCTTCCATGTGGACACTGACAGGAGAGAGATTTTATCAGTGTAGATTATGTTGCCCAAAGAGGCTGTGTATCTACAAAAGTAGAAAATCTCCTACTGCTACATGCTGCATCAGTATTGTGAGGACCTGCTGGCACTGCTGTGGGGACATGCACAGGTATAAAAACTGATGACTTTCTGTGTGCTAAATCAGATTTTCAGTGTTTATCACAGACTGAGAGCTGCTGCTCTAAACTAGTTCCTTTTTTTTAAAAATAGTACTTGACAGAAACTCTCAAAAATTAAGAAATGTGTTTCTGGTCTTTATCCACTGTTATAAACGGTTAGGTATGTACAGTAACCCTCAAACTGCTTCTCCTGGAGAAAATTATTTTTCTTAGGCTAACAATTAACAGGAAATGAAAAAGTTGTTGGTGCAAAAAAAATACAGCAGCAGATCTGGAAAGGAATTGAAAAATTATCTGTCTCATTTCTCTGCAGGGAAGCAATAACACAATATTGTCACACATAACTTGGAAATGAGATCTTTGATTTCTAGTAATGGAAATGGGTAAGCAGAGATGTCGCTGTGTCATGGTCATTCCATTTGATACAACCAGGGTTATACGCTGCGACTGAAAAGGAACTGCACAGGCTGCTTGTAAAAGTTTGGCACTTGGGGAAAAAAATGCCTGAAAGCTGGTGACAACTCCTCAGACCAAGTGTATGTCAACTGTTCACACTTACATCCCAGCTGTAACGATATAAAAGTGTTGCAGGAGTTCAAAATATCTTGTCAAAACACCTTGGTGTCTCGTTTTGCACCTATATCTCAGTACTGCTTATATTTTCCGTGGCCCAGTGCAGACCTCATCTACAATTGTGAATCTCATTTTTCAGGTTAGCAGAAAAAAAATCCAGGGCACGATTTCACACAGCTGAAGGTGTATACTGCTAAAAGTTCTCACTTTCATTTTCCCAGTTGCTCAGAGGGTAAGGTGTCTCAGGAACAACAATTTTTTGCAAATGCCATTACACACCACACTTTAAGCCTGCTGCCAGTTTTCCTTAGTCTAGCAATGGCACAAAGATGCCATTACCAATCACAAAATCAAAGATACACAGTGTGAATTCAAGACCCCCAGTGAGCTGAGTGAGATTTTTCAGTGCCAAGAAGGGACAATTTAGGTGCAGAATACTTGACGACAGCTGTCTGTGTCTCCCTGGGTTGCTTAGGAACAAAGAGCAAATGACATCCATTTTGGGACACTGAAGGTAAAACTCTTCAGGGCATTCCCAAACTCTGAAAGCCTCTTTACTGCAATGAATGAGGTTGTGCTGCTGGATGAGGAGCTGTTGACCCTTGCGTGTCCTCTGTTGCCGGTGCTATCTTGGAATGCAGGGAGACTCCAAAATAAGAGTGTAGTGTTTCTTGGTGGCTAAGAGAACAAATCTTTCAGCTTCAGGAATGTGAAGTGTGGTTGGAGAAAGCCATCGAGTAGCGATAGTAACAAAAACACCAATGGCATCTGTTATGGATTGGAGCAAAGAAGATCCAGCTAAAACACACAGGCTCATTCTTTCAGTCAAGACAACCAGGACACTGCTGCACATGTCACCGAAAGCTGAACCAAAGAGCAGTGTTAGAGTTAAACAGGGAGTTACAGCAGGCCATCTGCAAACTAGTCCTTGTTCTAGTCTACATAATGCCTGTGTAGCAATTCATATCTTAAGTATAGCCTCTGCACCCCTAAACTCACCTGCCAGACCCCTGAAAGGAGCAAAACCTAAAGTGAAGGCATCAGCTATTAGTTTTCATAAGAGTTAGTAGTCAGTCTATGCTAATACCTTTGAGCTTCAGCTCCCTGAGCTCCCCTCCTTCTCCTGCCTTTCTCTATGCATTCTGCACTTCCCTGCTTCAAAAGGACTTCAGTTTTTTGCTCTTTGATGCCCAAACTGTCAACCTTGGTGCCACTGCTGAGAATTGCCAGGTGGATGAAAAGCCACAAACCCTGTGAGACAAGCCATCACTGTCTGGGTGTCCTTGGAGTCCTAGTTCAGCAAGCCACGTAACTACAGACATCATCCCTATGGTCCCTCTGCCTGCTTTGCTGGGATGCTTACTGCACTGTAAATTATCAAAGTGCTTATGCTCCTTGCTGAATCAGGCCCCAATTCACCAGATTACCTGTCAACCCCACGTTATGGATCAAGATGGAAAAAAATTGGAGTCCTTATTGACTTTGATATCCCTGGGACTTGACAGAGTATTCTGCTCCTTTAACACCCACCCCCCCCAAGTTTATCATGGCAGAAAGGTGTTGCCTTGCAGAGGGTAGCTACGGGTGCACCCTTCTAATCACCCACTGTAATACAGGGCCGTGGTGTGTGAGGAGCTAAAGAACAATGTCCCCAGCCTCCTCCTCCCTCTTATTCCCAGCCCCGAGTTCACTGAGCTACTCAGTCCAGCAGAAATTGGGCTCGGGAATTGTATTATTTCTACATTCAAGGCAATGTTTCCCTCACAGCTTCCTTTCTGGAGAAAGCAGAGCAAAGTGCATTAAGAGGTGGGTTAAAGAGGAGGGAAGATAAATAAATAAAACCTACATATTTTCATAAGATTTTTTTTTAGTATGTTCCTTAAAAAATGTGCTGAATAAGTGATTTACCTCCAGTCTTGAAACTGTGAGGTTTAATGAAGCTGACATTTCTTCCTCTCCAATGTTATGTCAGACTAAAAACCTTTTCAACTTATAACAGATATGTATGGTAATAGATATCTGAATGAAAGATCAAACAGACATTAAGTACTGCAGAAATAGCCTGGTAAAAAGATGAAGTCACCCTCTAATGACACTATTATGACATACAGATTAAAAGAAGAACCAGTAAAAAAGAAGGATGATAATGCTATTGTGTTACTCCACTAAGGTATTTTACCAGTGAAATGAAGTTACTCACTTTCTGCATCTATCCACTCATCTGACTGATGTTTTAAGGGGGAAAAAAATGTGCAGGAGCAAAGAACTGTTCTCGAAGGAGAAAAAAGCCCACCTAGCAAACCCTACCTATATTTGGGGTTGGTATGTAGTATCAGATGAATACTGCATTTCAAGTGTTTGATCCTGTGCCTCCAAAAACTACAAACATCATAAGCCAAAATTAAAAACTTTGCCAGCAGTCTAGTACACATAGTAGGTTCAAACTGAACCCCCTTGAGGAAAGGATAATTACTACCTTGTTGTAAAGCAAATGCATTTTTGGAAGCAGATGCGTGCAAGGTGACCATACTTTGGGAAACCACATTTGAAGTAAATATTTATTTGCATAACAAATAGAATACTTTCTACCAGCCCATTATACAGCTAAGATTAGCTCAGACCTTTATAGTGACACTACATAGATAATAAACTAAAAGCAAATTTGAGCTGGTGCAGTTTCGCTGGTTCCTCAGGTCCAGCCCTGTGTGGGTCAAATGGGTGGAGAGCAGTGTTGCTTTCTGCCTGCCAGCAGTAAAGCCTCTGAGACAAGGGGTCAGAGGGCGATTCCAAAGCACAGGATCAGCAGGATAACTCCTCATCACAAGGGGAATATCTTGGAAGTTTGCCTTAGAAAGTTGAGGCTTCTCTACTTTGTGTGTGTGTAGATAAGACCATCTCCTAAGGAGAGAAGTGCTTGTGGACACAGCCCACCTCTACTGCAACCTATTTATATCTGCCACACAGACAGAGGACAACGTGATTCAGATGTTAATCAGCTCCTGGCAGCATTACAGAGCCTCCTTGAGTAAAAAGCAATCCAGTTCTGCAGATGAGGCAGAAGTACATGGGGTTTCATTGTACCCTCCTACTGCAAGTGCCTAACTTAGGCACAGTGACTGCTCCCATCCAGTGTCTGCACAGGGAACTAAGATCCAGCAGACCTGGACTATAGAGGTCTATTGTCTTCCTTCTTTATTAACCTGAATTGCCATAACAGTCATGGCAACTGAGGGAGGCTTCTTGTAGGTGGTCTGAGCACAGCCCACATTGCCGGGTCTGAACACAGCCCGCATTGCCAGGGTGTTGGGCTCTGCCTTCATCTACTCCTCCCCAAGCCATGAAACCAAAACACCACCAATTTACTACTGGCTGCTAAGAAATGAGAAGCTGTTTCCCCTCTGCTTGCCTCAACATGGACTTTAAATCAATTCCTTTCTTAGAAGAACCCGCACAAATGGCACTGCAGAGTTGCACGTGGGCTCTGTCCCGAAGAGTGCAGGCTGCGGGTTCTCACTCTATGTGGAAATGGTTACTTTTTTCTAGCTCTCCATGCTGTCTGGCCAGTCTGAGGATAGACTGCAGATTCTCTTAATCTCTTCTGCTATTGCAGAGAGCATTCTGCAGGCCAAACTACCTCCTAAATTTCAGGTCTTGAGGAATTCAGGGATTCTATGCAATGCAGCTTCCCTGAAGAACTGATGCCTTGGGAGGAGCAGAAGCCAGCGATACATCCAGTCCTAGGTGCCTAGGACTTGAAAGGCAAATTCTACACTGTGGCCTTGTAGGGCCATGTTTGTGTGTGTGCCCAAGAGTGCAAGGAGGTGACATTTTTTGCAATGAATTTTCAGAACAAAATGACACTGAAGATGTACAGGTTGACAGTGGCAAGATATGTGCTGTTCTGTTCACAAAGTATTTCTCCCTGTGCTGCAGGAGCGGCACATTAATGAAGCAGTCAGTACATGGCTGCTTTTTTTCCTGCCCTTAACTGCTACCAGAGGCTGAACTGGCTGAGAGAGCTGGGTCTCTGTAGCTTCCCTGGTTCCCTTTGAAGAGGTTTGTCTCTGTGATACTGCAGCACTGCTACACCCACAGAACAGTAAGTATTGCTTCCCTTGATGTAGTCCCTTTATGCCTACTTGCTGCTCCTGGGCTTAACTCATCTCTCTTTGTATTTGCCTAAATAAAATACAATCATTAAAAATGACCATATAATTGACATGACAGAAATACTGCCTTCTAAACTCAAAATGAAAATCTGTTTACTTACATACAATTTTATGAAAAGAGAAGAGGGATTATTGAGTACAAAGGAGACCGACCTCAAAACCAAGGAGCAAGGCCTAATTTCACCCACGCAATTGACTCTAGGTCTCCTTTGGGCTTGTTTTCTGCCTCCCTGGCCCTGCGATATCATGTTTTTCAGCTGCAAGCATCTGAAATTATGTGAGGACTGTGCTGCAGCCTGTCAGACAGACGTTTTCCCAGTAGGGAAGGGAGACTGTAGGTATACTGCATGGCAATAGTGAAGAGATTAGTGATGAGGAACCATTATCTGGCACAGCTGTGTCCCAGGACAGCCTTATGGGTCATCTTTTCTCAGAAAGTTGCTCAAGCAATATCTTAGGAAGTGCCCGTTCAGGGAACAGGCCAACAATTTAAAGATGTGGATGGTCAGCAGTCCAGTGCCTGGGCTCACTCCTTGGGGATGCCTGACATATGTTAGATGTCCAGCACGATGTGTGATTAATTACTCTTAGTTGGTTCCTACTTTTCTCCATTGACTAAAATGAGTTTGCAAATTGACTTGCTTAGATTTAGACTCTTTAAACTTCAGATGGCAAAGGAGAGCAGGTGAAGAACAGCCCTTTATTGCTTCATTGATACCCAGTAGCTGATGCCAAGTAAGAAACCACAATACATGTGGAATCTGGCATTGCAAATGATCTGTGTCACAGTGGGTGTTGCAGAGCATTACAAGGAGAAGTTGTATGATCCTTATCCTGAAGAGCTTAGCATCTAAGTGAGCAGCATACATACACATCCCTTGATGCATTTTATGACCAGAAATTAGTACCTAGTGGTCTGGATGAAGTCTTTCTCAAGAAATAATTAAATCACTATATGAAAATCAAAATATTTGATTTCCCTATAAGAAAGGAATAAAAATGTAAGCAAAAATTGATCAGGAAATGCTGATTGTCACCATTGTCACAAGCCTTTCGGTGGGCCAAATTTGCCAATGCAGCAATAAAATTTACGTTAGCATCAGCAAAAAAGAGCAGGAATCTGATGCAACCACTTTCTGATGCAGCAATCCGAGGAGCCCAACTCCCTCTGGAGCCTTGGCCATTGCATCCTCATTTATATGAGTGTGTATTGATTGTACAATGGCACAAAATGGAAAAGTGGTGATTCATACCAGACCCTCATCCATTTGACAAACTGGAGGGCACTAGCAGACTGTGGTCCATAGATCTCTGGCAGAATTTAAATACTTCCGCAGCTTCCAGGGAAGATTGCTAAGAAGAATCAAACAGTCCTGTGGGCTTAGCTTGCACTTTGAAAGCAAATTGAGAGGAGCCTACACTTTTATTAGGAGACATAATGAAGCTGACAAGACAAAAAAGAAGTCCAAATGCCACTGCAGTAGAAGTTGGGGACATCCAAGTCTACTTTGCTGAAGGCCTGATGCCCTTGCTCGTGACAGAAGAATAGAAAAGAAGCCTCTCCACAGTGAGCAGAGAGGTTATGCCAATTCATTGTTTCCCTATTGCTCCAAACCCTAACCCTTGATCACTACTCCCGGATTTACCTGGATTTTTCCAACCACTGGAGGGCTCACATTTTTTGTGTTTTAAACTCCCCTAAGTTTAAAACTCCCCAAGGGGAGAGAGATGATGAAAAATTTCATCTGTTCTTGCAGATAAAGGCTTTAAACTGAAAACGAGTAGGTTTATATTAGATATTAGGAAGAAATTCTTTTCTGGGAGGGTGGTGAGGCACAGGAACAAGTTGCCCAAAGAAGCTGTGGATGCCCCATACCTGGAAGTATACTTGAATACCTTGAAGGTAATACCCCATACCTTGAAGGGCAGGTTAAATGGGGCTTGGAGCAACCTGGTCTGGTGGGAGGTGTCCCTTCCCATGGCAGGGAGTTGGAACGAGATGATCTTTAAGGTCTCTCCCAACCTAAACAATTCTGTGATTCTATGATCCTATTATCTTTAAGCATTCTCACATCTGAACTGAGCTGCACAGAGGACTCCATGATGGGCAGTCCTGATTACTCTTTAATCCATTTCTTCACAGCTTAATTGTTCTGAAATGCCCCAATCACTGAGCATGTGATCAGCAATTAAAGACCAAAAGACCTTCAGCCACAGCAAAAATCATGTTGTTTGGATTATTTAGATAAATGCAGGGCATTTCATGTAAGAGGCAACGACATACAGGCTATGTACAAAGGTACATGGACAGAAGAAGAAAAAGGTGATCAAATATATTAATATTAAAATTCCAACAGGGTTTGACCCTGTCACTAGATCATGCAGAGGTGCTTAAGGCTGAGTGGGATTTACAGATATTATTTTGGCCACCAGAGGGTTCCCATATTTTTCCATTTGTGCATCTGAAGCAGCAAGAGTAAAGAACACAGAAAAGCCACTTTAAAAATGTGTAAAAGCAATAAAGATAAAAAAAATAAAAGCAACCCCAAAGTAATGGAAGTAATCTGCACGCAGGTCTGATTTTGTTACTATAACATTCAATGACTGCATTTTGCAAAACAAAACCAGATATTTCTGCACTGGTTGCAGCACCCTCATTCTTATTTGCACCATTGCACATGAGATCAGGATTCAAGCAGCTGACGTTAAATTCCGTGTATGTAGGACACCTATTAAAGGTTTCATGTGATGTTAGAGTGAGTAGGTTAGTACAAAAGAAACCCCACAAAGTAAATAAGATTTCAAACGTTGTGGTATTGTCAGGGCAAAACCCCAGATTCCAAGTCAAGTTCAATCCTGCAAAGCTAGTAATGGCAGTGCTATTTTCCTAACTTGGCTTCAGTCACTACCGTGACTCTCAATTCTCAAATAATAGGTGATTCATCTTAATGTTATTTAGGGAAGGAGTCACAATGGCTTTGATAAGTCAAATGATGGTCAGATATTTTTCTTACAGCTCATTAATTTTCCCAGGAAACAATGGGCCAAATCCTGCTGTCGGTTATGCTACCAAGTCAGTGTACTAGGGATGCTTTTTAATCTGGGCTGGATCCAGATCCCTCTCTGACACGTACAGGATGGGCTCTTGGGTTTGTGTTTTCTGATTTGCTTCATCAGATCTCTAGGGGCTCTCCTGAAAATGTCAACCAGAAATATACTCACTGCAGTAACCTGATAAAATCTCTCTGGAGAGTGTGATCAGGGATGGCCCTTGGTCTAAGCAGGTTCCTGGGAAACTTTATCCAAGGTTTCATGGTTCCACCAGAAGATTCAAGCTTTGGTGGGGGGGAAGGCTCCATGTTGCCTGAAATGGTGGTGTTAGAGCTCATAGGGCTGCAGTGCCTTTTCCCCTGGAGGACAGACATGAGGTGCTCTCTCTTCCCCTTGTTGGTGAGTTTGAGGGCCAGACAAGCAGCGCATGAAGGTGTGTTTGTGGCTTTCCCTTGGTGTCCTGCAGAAGGAGGTCGAATGGGCTGTGAGGCCCAAAGAGCAGCTCTGAAAAGGGACTGACCATTCTGCTCCTTCCTGAGATAACTCAAGATGTCTTCACTGCTGTGCAGGTTTCTCCTCTGTCAGCATACCAGGAACTCCATCATCTTGTGCAATATGGTCCAAAGGTTTGGCAAAATCAGAATCTCTTTCCTTATTTGAGGTCAGAGCCTGGTGCCTTCAATCACAGCAAACAGAGACTTGCTGCACAGTCCACTGACTTCAAGGAAGCTTCTCATGAAGAAATCTATTTATTCAGCTTGAATAATGGGCACAGGAATCTGGCTTTCGCTAACACAGGCATGGCAGCTTTGCAGATGCTACAATGTTCAGTATTATTTCAAAGTTTCAATTTTTATTTCTAATAAGATGCTGACCTTCTAGACATTATAATTAGAAGACTTATTGGGAAGCCTAATATAATATTATACCCACTGGGGAGTCAAAAGTGCAAATAGTAAAAATATCAACTCTCAATATTTAATTAATTGAAACAGATTAAATTTCAACCTATTTCTCATTTCTGTCAACTACTTAAAGTTGCATATGAACTTTAGAATTTATGCAGATTTTCCCACAGAGTTTCTAGGCTGGAATTTCAAACAACTAAGATCTGTGTTTGTAGATACACTGTGCAGCTTTTTTAAGGCCTTCTCAACAAGGAGCTTCCAGGGCTCTGTGTGGGAGGAATTTATTGAATATGACTGCTCTAGTCAGGTGCCTAAACAGGATTCAGACACTTGAGAGAACCTGGCCTTTCCTCTTGGTGAAGAAAACTTCTGGAAGCCCATCTTTTAAAGCTCTCCAATCAGGCTGTTCTCACGGAGCACCTTTGTCCCAAAACACATGTAGAAGATCAGAAGGTATAAACACAGATTGTTTCAGCAGGGCAGTGAACAGCAAAAGGCAAATAGAAACAGCTTTCACAAGAGTTGGGATGACTTTCATTTTTGTGTCACTTCTGACATTTATGCAGCATGCAGAAGGCCTTTTGTGCAGACAAATGGAATTGTGCAAAAATAACTGAAGAGCAGGTGCGTTATCAAATCACAACAGTCCATTTGTCCTTATTCCTGGTAATGATATCCTTACAGGGACTGCATTCACTGGCGTACTGCTCGGTAGGGATTTGTTGTCAAAAATATATAAATAAATGAAAACAAGCACTTGGTAAATGAACCACCAGTGACAGTCCAGGAATTCCTCTGAGAAATTTATTATTGCTAGGCAATCCATACGGCTGCAGTTCGTCTGTGGAACTGCTGTTCTGCAGTTGCATTTCTCCATGGTAAAGAAAATTTACAGTACTCAATCATATGCCACAGGTCCTTTGATTAAATGTGGATTTACTGTACTTGATAGCCCACAGCAGCTTAAGTACCATAGAGTGTGTTACATAAATGCATGTTCAGGATTATTACACATACCAAAATAGGCATGTACTTGATGGAGGTTGTTATGGTTTACAATTCCCTTTTCCCTTTCCCTCTCTGTGGTAATAACTGTACATGTATTGGCCTTAAACACCTATATGTCTTAAGCACAGGTTAAATTATAAAAGAGATTGCAACATCTTCTTTGTCCATCATCATCTAATAAATCAACAGGTCCATTTCTGTGGATTGATGTAATGGCATTTATGAGCATTGGCAAAGTCATATCCACTTAACTGATGCAATTAAGTAGTGCTGTGCTCTTATTATAATAATAATGGATTGACTGATGAGTAATTTATTTCTTTCCAATGTAACTGACAAAAATAGGCTATATTCATAGACAACGCAATGTATTTGGATCATAAAACTGCTGTCTTATCAAAACCACCATTAGTTTAAATTTATCCTCACCAGAGAGTGGTGAAAAACGCTTTAAACCAGGGACCAAGCTTAATGAGGAATCCTGGCCCTGATGTGTAAAGTCCCGCAGAGAAGGTGAATATTTTACTAGCTATTTCTCATAAGAGAAGTGCTGCTTAACACCGTCATAAAGAACCAACTCTCAGAGCTGCCAGCTGAACTCTCTGGTCTAAAGAAGGAGATGGCGGTGTTTGGTTTAATTTTAATTGAGTT
Organism: Mystacornis crossleyi; assembly: GCA_013400655.1. Classification (NCBI taxonomy): domain Eukaryota; kingdom Metazoa; phylum Chordata; class Aves; order Passeriformes; family Timaliidae; genus Mystacornis; species Mystacornis crossleyi. The sequence goes on from VYZQ01009556.1 coordinate 51,717, forward strand.
TCCAGGAAAAATATTTCCTTATTGCCACTTGTTACTCCATACGGTCTCCCTGACACTCCTTTCCTATCAATATTGCCTGGAGACCTGGCAACAAGAGAGATCAGAGTTTTTATCACCCTCAACGTGACATTTTGGAGTATCTTGTTATTTCCTGTGTTTATGACTATGATTTCATAGAATCATAGAAGGGTTGGGGTTGAAGGTGCTCTCTCAACTTCTCTGGGTTGAACAGCCCCAATTCTAATCTCCCTCTCTCTTCATAGCTCCAGCTTTCTGATCATGGTTCTCCTCTGGACTCACTCCAAAATGTCCTTATTTTAGGGGCCCCAGAGCTGGACACAGCACTGCAGGTGGGGTCTCACAAGGGCAGAGCAGAGAGGCAGAATCCCCTCCCTCGCCCTGCTGGTCTCTCTGCTGGTTATGCAGCCCAGAACACCCTTGGCTTTCTGGGCGGCAAGCGCAAACTGCTGGCTTGTGTTCTGGTTCTCATCCACCAGCACCCCCAGGCTTTTCCCCCCAGGTCTGGTCTCAATCCACTCTCTTCCCAGCCTTCGTGCTTGGGATCACCCTGACCCAGGTGCAGGACCTTGTACTTGGCGTCGTTGAACTTCATGAGGTTCACACAGTCCTATCTCTGGATGCCATCCCTTTCCTCCATGGTCTCACCTGCACCACTCATCTTGGTGTCATTGGCAGACTTGCTGAGGGTGTCTCAGTCCCTCTGGCCATGTCTCTGAAAAAGATATTAAGCAAAGCCAATCCCAATACCAACCCCTGAGGACCAGCACCCTTCCCTGGTTTCCACTCTTTGAGTGCAACCATTAAGTCATTTCTTAACCACCAAGTGCTCCACCATCAAATCCACGTCTCTCCAGTTTAGAGACAAGGATGTTGTGTGGGACAGTGTGGGACATCTGTTTCTCTTCTCTCATCCACTATTGCTGGAAGCCTGGCATAGAAGGCCATCAAATTTGTCAGGCTAAAACTACACATGTGAAGATTAGGGGACAAATCATCTGCTGGCTGGGAATGGACATGGTTTTGGCGACTAGAGCAGAGGTGCTCCAGTTTACAGGCTGCAGGGGGTCTGTAGGTGGGCAAGGGCAAACACTACCTGCAGACACCCCAGAAAACCTGCACTGCAGCCTGTCTTTGCTCATTGCTCTTACCTCTATCATTTGCTTTGGGTACAAAAGCTGAGAGTTCTCAGGGGCATATTATATCCATTTCCATCATAATTCTCTTTAAATTATGGCAGCAACAACTCTGTCTTCCACTGACTACAAGCCAGATTTTCCAAATTTCAATTTCAAGAACAAAAGAATCAACTAAATTATCTCATTTGACCTCCTGTATAGCACTCAGAGAACAGACAACAGAGCCTGAGACTCCTGCATTGACAGGGAACTGATTAATTGCGATAAACCCAAATGATCCCCCACACTTTCTGGGAAACAATGGAAGAAGAATGATCCAAACTTTTGCAGTTTGACCTCATGGAAAATACCTACCCAACCCCAGAATCTGGAAATCAGCATTATCTGAGCCCATGAACCATGAATGCTGATCAACACTCAGGTAAGAATGATTCTACGTGTCATCTGGGCACACTATGATGTCCCATCTGGGGGTCTTTCTTTATCTGTTGGGTATATTCTTTATGTTCCACATGTGTTTATGTGGGGTCTTGTGCGTGTGCACACAATTCTTTACTACAGGGAAATTCCTTCCTTGGTCCCTGAAGCCTGAGGTCCAACATTTGTTGTTATTTGAAATAGTTTCATTTGTCTGAAATAACACTGGGGACAATCCAAAGCTTGTTCTCTTCATGGATCATGGGTGGAAAACAGGGGATTACACAAACTCAAGGCCAGCAGAGATCACCACAACCACCTCATACTTCTGACCATGCTGTCTGTGACATCCTGATGAGGAGGGGAACAACTCTGCTGATGAAGGAAAAGGTCTTCACTGCTAAAAAAGGAGATTAAACCTCTGTTTCTTCTCATCAAATGGTGGCAAATGTCGTAAGTTTCCCCCGCACAAACAGACTCATCCTCAATGTTATGCCAGGAAGCTAAAAAGATCTTTTAAATGCACTGCATGAACACTAACATAAAAGTACAAGATGTGGTTAATGGTATTGGCTGGCCTAAGAGAGAGAGCGAGATCTACAGAGGTTTATTTACTGCTCTAAATGTTAACAAAGTTTGAAATCAAGGTGGTTTATGATTGAAAACAACAAATAGGTTAATTTCTGCTCACTGGATCCAAATATTTAATGCAAAGCTAACTCACTGACCTCACCCCAAAGGTATTATGTATTTAATTTTCAAGGCACAACTGCATGTTACATGATGACCAATGAGATCGTCAATGCTGTATCTATTTCTGGTCTGAAACCTTTAAAAGAAGAGAAACATCTGATCTCTGAGAAGGTGTGATCTATGCCTGCACTCATACACTCATGTATTATTTATCTTGATCTACAAGAGAAGTCTTATAAAGGGGCCCATGGAGGAAGAGAAGAGCCATTTGTGCTACCTTTCATCAGAAATGTTTATATAGAGTCCTCTCTCTCTGACCACAGAGCAGACATCTCATTCCTGAAACTACACCTCCTCTCAGGAAGAAGCACTAATCGTTCTCACCGCTGCAGAATGTCTGGTTCTTGTTATGACCTAAACTCACTGCTTCAAGCTCTCATTCCTCTTCACAGATGATGTAGGCACTATGCCTGTCCAGCTACTGATGTTAGATCTTGAATCACAAGCCCCTCAAGTCCCTGCTCTGAACTGATCCACACGAACAGAATGCAGGATCTTTGTTGTTGAATAGCTGTTTGAAAAATGATTACAGGTCTTTGATAAAGCTCTTTGGCACAGGAGAAAAACGAAGATGAAATAACATCCCAGTCACAAAGGTTGAGTGCTGAATCATGAGAAATTCCCATGTAATGAAAAACCCAGGCCTGCCTCTTCTAGGTGTAGTACCAAGATGTTAGCCTCTGCAAATTCAGTAGGATGGGTTCACCGTACTGGTGACCAACATTAAACAGAAAAATGCTAAGAAAATCAAGAATAATGACACTGGTGTGCTGCAGCGTGAGGCAATGGTGGGTTGCCACAGCCTTCTGGAACGGTGCCCAGGTAAGGGGAAGCCGCTTCGGCACAGAGGGGCCAGGCGAAGGCGCAGGCACACCCACTCCCGGTGGAGCGGGGCACACGCACACACACATACAGAAACACAAAGGCGGCCGGTGGCAGGGAGATGGGAAGGGCTCTTCATCTGGGCTCCAGCAACGAGGTTCACTGTGGAGGGTCCAGGACGAAGAACCAAGATGGAGGGCAGGGTACAGGTTTATCTATGGGGTCTGGAGGGCAGCAGAGCAACAGAACCAATGGGCCGAGGGCCAGGAGGCGGGGTAAGGATAGGGGTGCCAATGGGGATAGAGCAGAGGAAGGACTAAGGGAAAGGAGCCAATAGGGATTACAATCGAAAAGAAATTTCCAGAGGGTGTACAAATAAGTAGTAAAGGGAGTGGAGAATGACAGACCAGTCCCGAACAGCGAAAAGCCATACATTATTCTGTTAGGTGCAAGGTCTCCTGGGACATCACCCTAACTTAGGAGATGTCTCGGCCTGTGTGTCATCCCACCAACTCACCCTTTAAGCCTTGGGTTTTGTTGTCTCGCCCAAAGTAACCTCGCAAGACTACAACACTGATGGACAAGCATGTGATGCAATGAAGAGAAGGTTTCAGCTTCTGGCTAATTTGTAGTCCAATATATTTCACTGTTCTGGCTGAAAGTTGAAGAGCTGTTGTGACACCACAGTCACCATACAGTTAAGGTCTGGAATGTGATGTTCTGGTGAGTTAAGAAAAACTTTTTGATTACCCATGCTTTGCACCTGGAATTTAAACCAGGGACTGGATATGAAATAGTGCTGGATGTGCTTCGGAGATAAGGACTCACTCAGAATGCCAATAGCATTCTTTTTGTTGCTGTTACTTTATTTCTCTTGTGGCATTTATTCCAATTCAATTAAAATAATAGAAGTTAATTTTAAAGACATATTTATCTTACTGAAACTTGAAACACAAAAAGATTGGCGAAGGGTTTCAGATTTTTCTGAAAAAAGAATGATCGATCAATTTGCAGTAATGAAGCAGTTTCTTACTATGTGGTCAAAGGAAAGACAAAAAATGGCCATGCCTGAAGAAGGACAGCTCTGTTTGGGTGGGGGAAAAAAAAAGATGAGATGCAGAAATGTAGCAGAACTATTTTCACGATCAGTGTCAAAGGAAAATTGTGTTTGTAACCTGGGAAGATGGGCAGCAAGACAGGTGGATCGGCACCATGGGGGAAGAAAAGCAGAACATTCATGATTTTCTGTCTACTTCTAAAATTCTGTCCCTAGTATTTCAGCTTAGTCAACATCTCTAAGAAGGCCTCAGGGATCAAAAATCAAGACAGCTGTTGCCTGTGCGAGAACTGTGTGCTGCAACAGGCCAGGCCTGAAGGATCAGGAGATGCTGAACCTGCCAGCAGGTGTGTGCTGCTGTGAGGTGCCACATACCAGCCTGTGGCGTCTGGAAATGAAGGCAAGCCAGACAAGCATGAGTAAATGGTGGCACACAGAAGAAGGCAAGGAATTTAAAGGGATTTTTTTCTCATATTTGGGAGTGAGAGAATTCTGTTGAGATACAACATGCAAGTTTTATCTATTATATGCATAGCTGGAGTGTGTTAACACAATAATTATAGAATCATCCACCTAGATTGTGGCTATGCTGCATATTCCCTGTACTCATGGAGCCCAGCACAGATAATCAAGCCCTATCTGAGGATTTTAGACAAGCCCAGAATTCCTCTAGACTAGAGGTGAAGTGTGGCCTTTGATTCACTTGAAACAAGATGCTGGAGACTGAGGAAAAGATGAAAAACCAAAGTCCCCACCACCATCTGCATCACTGAAGCTGAATCTGCCACGTCTTTTGGAGGCTGTCCAGAAGAAATGTGCACAGGAGGACCCAGTCCCACAGACCACTTTAATGCAGCCTGACACTGCCAGTCCCCACTTCCAGTACGCAAGAGAAACACAGAAAGCCATTTCCACTTACCTATAAAGAGAAGTAACTGCTACACCCCCCAAAAATCTAATGCTTGGGCCCATGTTTTCTCTGCAGTACTCCCTTCCCTTGTTCTCTGAAGAACTCTCCTCCTCTCCTGACCCATACCTCACTCCCTTTTTCTCCCACTTGAATATTCTCCTGCACTTGAATATTCTCCTCAAAGTCTGTGAGGAGCAGACATTGCTGCCTGACATGGTTTTTAGGAGGCTTCTTTCAACCCTAGTATATTGTTTTCATTATGAATACACGGTGTATCTAGCAACAATCCTTTTTCATGCCCACTGTCTTTTCAGGGAAGTTACGCTGCATATCCAGACAGTAAACAACCTGGACATGAAAACAGCTTCTGTAGAAGGCCAGAAGCTTTTGGGAGGTGAAGGAGAGCTCATAGCTCATAGCTTTGATTATAAAATGCATTTTGTTTCAAAACTGAGAGCTAAACAGGCTTGGCTGTACCAGCAAACCAGAAATTCTAAGGAAGCATGAAATATGAATATAATAAAATGGAAAAAGAGTATCCCGAAGGCACAGTGTGCAGCAAGAATACCTAGAAAGTGGAGCAAGAATATGGCTTTGCATGTGGCCAAGTTAGATCCACTATGGCTGTTCCCATAGTGCACTTAGATCCCCAGTGTTTCCTACAAGTTCCTTCAGTGACTGTTTATGGAAAGTGAGCACTTGTGGGTAAAGAAATTCTTGTGTGAACCAGAAACTAGACAACAGGGGGAAAGGAGAGTGGGAATGTGTGGTCATGTTTTACCATGGTGGGGATTATCAGTGGCATGTCGCAGAGAGTCATCCTGAGACCTCTGCTCTTCAAAATATTCATAAACAAACTGGAAAAGGAGCTGAGAAGTAACACGACCAAAAAAAACCCCAACAACCAAAACAAGCCACCAAAATTAAAAGCAAAATGTAATTATGACATATGGCTGAAGGTTTTCATGTTAATTAGTGACCAGCTGATAAAAACAGTCAAATGAAATTTATTTGATAAATGGAGGATAGCAGATATAAACAGAAACCATTCTAAATATAAGGAAAGGATAGTGTGTTCTAAATTAGTTATTACTATTCAAGAAAGGGGGTATCAAGGAAGGGTATCACATAAAAATATCAGGATGCAGATTTAAAACAAAATAAACTATTATTAATTTTTTTTCACATGCTGCATTATTAAACTGCACAACTCAATGCCACAGGATGTTATAGAGGCCAGAAGTATAAATGGGCTCAAAAAGCAATTAGACAAATTCCTGGCTGAAAAATTCATCGAGCGTTACAAAATGCAAAGATGCAGATACAATCTCTGGCTCACAGTGCCCCTAAGGCACAGACTGCTGGGAGGGTGTGCCAGAATAAAGTATCTCTCTACAGTTGCTCTGCTTTTACACTGTTCCCCGAAATACCTGCTACAGGCCCTTGTCAGAAGCACTGGGCTGAGGAGGGATTTCTGCAGCCACTGCTACGGGAATAGGTAGTTACTCATAAAGTTAAGAAAAAAAGAGAAATAGGAACTGAATCCAACAGCATTTGTGATTGCTGAAAAAAAAATGAGTCAGAGAGGATTTGTCAGTCATAAGGTAAAAAGATACGGGAATAGAAGTATCAGTTTTAGCATGGGCTGATCAAGGTAAAGTAAAAGGTATCAGTCTGGTATAGTCAAGTAGAAAGGAGGCTACACACTCGCTGGCTCCTGAGGCTTCTGGGGCCATAAACCACATTAAGAAATGAAATCCACACAGAAATGCTTTCTAAGACATCATTTAGCAAAAGACATAAACCTAATCTGTAGAGTTGTGTATGCCATTGATGTATTTCTAGCAGCTTACCTTGTTTTTCACTAGAATCCAAGAAAAGCCATTTGTATTTAAATGATTGTAGAAACGGTAAATTGTTTCATCTGGGAGTTTAATAAATGGTTTGCCCTAGTTTGTCAGAGTTTGCCGTAATTTTACGTGACTGGCCAGATAAATTTGCTGGAAATGATCAGATAGCAGGAGATTGGCACAACAGAGGAATTCCAACAGAAGCACAGAGTTAATGAATCTCCACCCGTGTCCAGACACGTGGATGGGGAGAAGGCCAGGCAGCAGCACCCAGCTGGGATCCTCTGAGCCCAGCACATGGGCTCTGATGATCCCCTTCCCACTGGTGACTGCATCCATGGGGGAGTGGCTGAAACTGATGGGAAACTGTTTGTGCCCAGCCCCTCTGAGCACTGGAGAGGTCAAAAGACATATCCCAAAGCCAATTATTACGACACAGAAAATCATTTGTGTAGTGAATACACTACACAAGTGTCTAGTGTTAAAAACTTCATTCTGGGGTTGAATCCACCAAGGCACTGCAGCAGACTCCAAGCATTTTGGAGGAGCTCAGCTCCTGCTGAAAACTCAAGTGCAACCTCAGATGTTCGAGGACCACGGTGGTGAGCTGAGGAGATGTCCTGGACTCTGCATGGCCGCCACCTCCTGTGCTGGGGCTGGACAAGGTGCACATCAACTCTCTGTGGGCCATGGCTTGGCATGGTGTGACCTTTCTTCTCTCTGTTACAGTCAATCCAAACTGACAGCAGTTGCTCAGTTCCTGGGTTTTAAAGCATCCCATAACTGCTTCAGCAAGGAGGCAGCTTCTTTTTAAGTCCACAAGTCTATTATTCCCCTGAAGTTACCCACCTAGAAATTCTTCCTAAAGTTAATGGATTTGAAGGGGAAAATATGCCCTGAAGTGCAGACGATTTCTGGTTATCCTGATTGTCTGTGCTCTGCAAATCAATGCAGTTGAATCTGGTTGAATCTAAAGCCAGACAGGCTGAAAAAAAAAATAAATCCAGCAGGGGTTTGAACGTCGTTCATACATCTTAATAGGAACATTATGTTTAAACCCCTCTGTGACCATTTAAGTGATAAGACCATTAGAACCAGTGAGTGGCAGAAATAGCCCTCATAAGGAAAATGCATCTTAAGTATCAAGTGGATGCAGTATTAATTTTAAATACAAGCATCCTTCACAAAAATTCACAAAAATCAGGAAAAATGCATTGCTGGTCCCAGATTGTTATCTGGGCATAATTTATTGGCTTTTCTTGGTCAGTTTTGGTGAAATGCAAAAACTTCTGCAAGGACAAAAATCTTATGTTTACAGAAAAAATGGAATATAATAGATTTTTTTTCTTTTTCCTCCTGCGTATTTGGATTTCTCCTGCACACAGTCCATGACTTTCAGCTACAGGCTATGACTGATCCCTTGACAACTCTAGTCTCTGCGATAAATTGTTCAAAGTCAGACCTGGGGCTGTGTCAGTTCCTGGAATATCAGGGTTTTATATCTTCTCTAGCTTCATTTTAAATTTAAATGATAACAAATGCAATCTGACCCCAGATGGAACAGAATATTTTTTTATATCAGATTGATGTTTTTGCTAATATGTCTTTGGTAAGGATCTCAAACCCCAAACAGTCTCGAACAATCTCAAATCTCAAACAATCATTTATGCTGAATCCCTGCATCCTTCCTAAGAGGAAGTTGAGCCATGAGCCACCATGGAAATGATGCACAGTGCCAAAAAGAGGTGGGCATTGCCTTGCAGGGAAGCAGTGCTGTGGTCTTCTGGGCACATCTTTTCCCACTTTTGTCCCCAGTCCTTCTGGTTCTTTCTAAGTTGGTTTTAGCAAATGCTTTAAATGTTTATATTGATTGTGTTGGCAGGGGGATTTAAATTGGGGTTTTATTGTTTTGTTTTATTTCCACCTCTACTTATTGCATTTTGAAAACACCATATAATCTATGCTCTTCCTCGAATTTCAGTATGACAGGACTCAGACCAAAAAAAGTAGGCTATTCCTTTGTTCTTTCCCCATATCCTCTTTTTTTTTTTTTAAAAAAAAAAAAGGTCTGTAAAATACTTTATAGCAGGCTGGGCCCACACCTCTGTTATTTGGAAGAGGCTGGAGAGGACAAGCCTCACAGAGAGAGGAGAACAAATCTGACCATGCACTTGTATGGCAAAGAGACTCTTCTGATTTTGTGGACAAAGAGAAATGTCTTGTGACGTGTGCTCCATGGTGACATGGCTGATGGTCTGAGCTGGCAAGGCGCTTCTATCAAACACTGTTTGAATTCACAAACCTTTTTCTCTGGTCTTTAAATCTAGTTCTCATCTGTCAGTAATCCCTTTCCTGTTTTCAACCAAAGGAAAGCCTTGTGCCATGAACAAAGGGGAAAGAGATGCCACATATTAGTAGCCAAGATAAGGTACCAGTATTTAAACAACATCAAATGCTCAGTCCAGACAAAGAGGGATATCTCTGGTGAGTCCAGTGCAAATACACGCCCTCACATCTTCTGTGGTCATCTACAGAGCCATTTTGGTTGGGTGTTTTTTTCCCTCTTTGACCCCTCATCACCTCTTTATTCAGCTCCCCCCAAGCAGAGCATGATGTCTGACTCAAGCTTTTGAACTCTCTGCACGTAAGTAGGTTTCAAAGTAAGCAAACAAGCTCGTACACCCCTTGCCTGTGTAGGTGTATTCACATATTTTTATTTATTAAAAACAAAATAAAAACATAACCTGATACAATTAAAGATGTGTTTCAGAGAGTGGTCTGTGCTGAGAAATGCATGCACCTGGTATCATAATTTATAATGTTTAAGAAACAAGTTGGCATTAAAAAAAATGGAATGACAACAGAGATAATAGGATCCAAAAGTCTCTCCCAATTATCAAACAATAGAGAATTGGAGAAGATCACTCAGTCTATTTTTCTAATATTTTAGGGTAGTAGTTGCCTTCTCAAGCCTTTGATCACATAACTTTGCCAACTGACAATAAGAAAATAAGTGTTACGGATAATACAGCAAGAATGAAAATGGTGCATTTTCTAGGGAGGCACTGAGATGTGAAGTGATAGGAGATGCAAAGTGCATGTGAAGGGCAGATTTTGCTCTCAGCTGTCTAACGAACATGCAGAATTCTGAATATGGCCTGTTGGAGGAGGATCAGCTAAAATTGTTAATTCAAGAAATAGAGAAAAAGCAGTTGTCCAATGTGAGTTTTGTTGTTGTTTTTTTTTAATTCCCTGAGCTGATGGGACATTTATTTGTTAATCACAACATGTAGTTAGTGCTGCCAAAGGAAAAGAGCAACTGTATGACAAAGCAACTGAAAAATATCCTCTCCAGGAAGAAAAATACAGAAAATCAGACTCCAATTTTACATCTGTCCTTCTGGATTGAGTGAAATAAAGCTCATCAGGTCTGTAAGCACCATCTCAGAGTCTGGAAAGAACAGTGAAGCAGAACTCTGTGAGCTCCCAAGCCCTCCAGACTCCAGTGTCACAAGTGTGCCCAAAGGGACCATGGAGGTTGAAGGTGGATGTGCAACCACCTCAGCATCCTTTCCAGGATTACTAAGAGCTACAGATGAAGCAAATGGGAGGTGGTTACAAAAGGCCACAGAGTACTTCCAAAGCCACCATAATTTTGCAGTAAAGGAGAGATGGGAATCAGCAAGAGAACAGCTGGTAAAACTAACTTTCCTATTTCACTGGCTGCTGTATGAACTGCAGGCATCAGGCTAAAATAACAGATATTACTGACTCCTTGGCTTGGTCAGTGGAGAAATACATGGGCCTGCACAAACACAGAGTCTTCTCTAAGCAGTACTGTGTGTATTGAGGTGAATTAAAATAGAAATAGGCTGAAAGGAATACACCCATACATTTTAGCAAGAGTATAGGAAAACCAGCTTTCCTTTTCCTCACACCAAATAAACACCAATAACACCCAGAGACAATATTCAACAAAGGCAGAGTTAGCTCCAGATACCAAGGCCCTAAGACCCTGGTTTGTCCCCCCTATGGAATTTTGCAATGGTGTGTGACCAAAGTCCAACATAGAACTTGGCTCTGGACCAAACCCAAGGCCAACAGAGCCCGAGTTTGTAGTTTTTTAAGAGATCCAATCCTGCCATATGTTTACCAGAGATATCATAATTGTCTGTGCATCCTCAGTCTGCTATGGATTTTGCAGCAGCTGTCAATAGCACTCATTCATCACGGACCCAAGATAATTGAGCACTCCATCTGCTGCAGGGCCACTATTACCAACACTGATACTTGTGTCAGTAACTTACTGAAGAAGGGCCTGAACTTGCTCCTAGTGAAAAATCAATGGGAGGATTCCTGTTGGCAGAAGTGGAGGCAGCCCTAACCCTTTCAGTCCTGAAAACCTGAAAACCCTTTTCAGTACTGAAAACCTGAGCAGCTGCTCAGTGTCCAATTCAACAGAACCATCCAGACCCGCTGTGCCCCCGGATCTCTGGGAGGAAGCAAACACAGGCAAAGCTCAGCTGTGATCACACAGCCTTTGCAAACTGGTCCTGCAAGGCACTCTGGAGCACAAATCCCCACTGAAAGGGGAAAGGGCAGGTACAGGAGAAAAAAGAAATGGGCTGAAGAAACACATGATGTAAGCTCACATGGACAAGAGAGGCAGAATTCAAGTTATGCACTCAGTTTGAAGCCCCTGCCTGCATAAACAGTCAGACATGTTTACGGGAAAGTGCTAAAGGAATTAATCTGTTACTCGGCAACACTAATCAAGACTCCTACCCCATGCAGTTCACAAAGTCCTACATCTGTGCATACCTTTATATTCACGCTCACAGTCAGCCCCATTCCATCTTCTGTCTGCTGTACAAACAGACGGAAAAAAACAAGGTCTGTGAAAGAAGACTGGCTATTGTGATAAAGCATTATTTTCTCTCACATAAAACCAATATTTTTTATCATTTGCAGTTCTCTTTTCTCCCATTTTTATCTACTTCTTTTCTTGCAAGAAAAGAACAAACTTCTGAAAACCACGGCAAGTTATGACCTTTTTAACAAAGAGGGAAAAACAGAAGTTGTCCTGCTTTTGTGAGTGCAGATGAGATCAAACTAGAACTTTAAATCAGAACACCCTTGAACTACCAAGGTCAGGTTCACCTCTAAAGTTTACTGCTAAGGCGACTCAAAGCCTGTGCTCAGATGGATGTGGATAGCTCCCACTGAGTTCAGGCTGCCTTCCTTGATTGTCACGGTAATTTTTTTGTTGTGTTTGTTTACTCCAGTGCAGGTTCTCAAAGATCTGACTTAATGTTCATTCTTTCCTGTTTGTACCCAGTATAAGAAAGGCCACATTCTCAAATACATTTAGGTTGTCTTTGTGCACAGAATGATGTAGTAGTAGGAAAATGAGAACTTCAGTGAGGACAGCTGTCCCTGAAGTGTCACTTCAATGGCAAAAAAACAAAGAGTGCCGAAGGTTCAAAGAAAATAACACTACAAGGTCTCGAAATACAAAGCAAAACCCAGTGATTTCCCTTTTCATCAGAGGAGCACAGAAAGTGAGGCACTCTTCTGCTGTCCCATGATTTAGATTTTTTTGAAATGTTTTGTTGTTTGGAGCATTCCAGACCTGAAAGGTTTCAACAGATAGATAACATTTTTTTATTGGATCAGTGGGAATACCTGGAAAGGGCAGCACACGTTTGAATTTCCTGCCAGTGAAGTCCTCCAGAGTATTTTATAGTACCACAAGATGGAGGAAGTCATATAAGATCTCTGCATTGAGATGACTGGAAAAACTGTAAAGGAAATTTCCTTTACAGTTGTCTTTGTCTTCTGTGGATGTCTCCTTACTTCCCCCAGTACACCAGGAATCAAGGTAGCTTTGTTTTTTTAAGCAAAATGGGCAGGGAGAAAGGAGAGAAGAAAAATCAACCATGATGAATAGTTCTGTGAGTGGCTGAAGTCAAAATAGAGACAACCTAAAAAAACACAGATGTATTCCACTGGTGAAGAGAATCATTACATATCAGAAGGAAGACATAATATTTTTTTTAATAAACTTTGATTTTTAGAGGAGACATAAAGATTCTGACTAAAAAAGATACCTTTCTTTTCAATATTTAATGAGCCTTTATTTTTGTCCATCTACTTTCAGTACATGAAAACAAGCCTCTAACACAGGAACACACTCTCCAGCTGCAGCGTAACAGATGTGCAAACCATTAGTATCTGCTACCCATTCCAAGTCATTAAATCTGAAACCCTGCAGGAGGAGTCAAAGGTACCATCAGGGGACCTCTGGCAGTTATGGTGTTTCTACTTAGCTGATTTCACTGGAAGGGGCCAGTGCTTTACCTTGAGGCACAGAGGAGAGTAAGGAACCCAGATCTGGATTAAATGTGGATGAAATGACTATGAAAATGTACAGCTGGAGTCATAAGATCCATTTTCTGATCCCCTCACCCTGGTGAAGGGGAGACAAATGGTGTGTCACTGATGAGGGATGGTGTAAATAGGATCTGATGAACTTAAAAACAGAGTTAAAACAGAGAAGACCCTGGGCTAAAATGCTGCCATGTCTGAGGGAAAGGGCAGAGCCAGGATTTGATTCCTGAGAGCTCAGCTCCAACAGAGAAATGGATGGTTCAAGCTGGACACTCCAGAGAGTGTTACTGTCCAGGCAGGGTCTGTGCCCACCGGGTGACCCAGGATTTGGGAAGCACTTTGTCATTTGCATTCAGTGCCTCAGTGTCTGTGCATTCAGAACCCTCATCACAAGGTAACCAGCACCGCAAAGGGACAGTCCGAGGACTGAATGGAAGATGGACCTGTCCACGGAGGCAACAAAAGTGCAGGCTGGGGAGTTGAGTATTCAGAAATGCCCCTGGCCCCTGTCCTTTGAGCCACAGCCCTGGTGGGCAACTGAGACTGGACCTTGGCGGAACCTGAGCAGAACAAGACGGGACACCTCCTGCATCTTCCAGAAAGCCAGGCATCTTGGTTTGCTTTCAGGCACATCCAGATCCCCTTCCCTCCTCAGAAGACACTGTTCCTCCTGGGATAGAATTCCTCAATCTTTGGACGCCCAAATTCACAGCATTTTTGTAGACTGCATGGCATTCCAGCCGCCGGCTGACTTTCTGATGTTGCATGTGGGTGAGCTTTTGCTCACTCTCTTGCCATCTCTCTGCAAGCAGTGGGAGCCGGAGTGGGGCAAGTGTCACAGGCAATATGCAGAAGCAATTCCGGAAACTTTATTGCTCAGAAGTGGCACTCAGCCAGGAGAGGAGAAAGAGAAGAGCTCATAGTTGTGTGCTTGCACACACTGACAAAACTGCTACTGATGAATCAGAGAGAAATCTGGAGAGGTGACCTTGGGAGGTCACAGAAGACTCGTTTTTGCCAACAAATATGAACATTTGCAATCATGCTGTGGCCTGATGCCAGTCACTGTTTTATGTGCTATCTCATCAAAACATATGAATTTTCAATAGCTGGTTTAGAGTCCTACTTGCTGTGGCGTTATATCTCTCCTACTCCTACAGGTTTTGGATTGTACAGATACAAAAGCAGGGTATTGAGGAAAGCTGGCACTTGGGTTGGCTTTGTTTCCCATGAACATTTTCCTGCATTCTGAAAATCGCCGACTGGTCAAGTGCCGGAAGGTCACTAAGCAACGTGGCAAAACTGATGACAGAAGGGAGGCAAAAAATCTCAGGAAAAATGAAACTCCTCCATTGTCCAGCCTCGAAGGTCAAAAATTGCCATTTTAAGATTGCTTGTGCTAAGGGAGGCTCACCCACCCTAGGTGTCAGCCCTTCAGAGAGAACTACTGTAAATATCGCCATCTGTGATGTTCCTGGTGAAGGACTCTGCTGATGTAAAGGTTATTACTCATTTATAAACATATGGCTGCTGTAATTCTTCGTTCCTCTGTTCATAGTGGGATTTGTGTTTGATTGAGCTCGGTTTCAAAACAAAGATGTTTCTTCCCTACTCAGCTCTAAGGGGATATTATCAGTTTGATTTATATTAATAAAAACAACAGCAACCCACTGTGGCAAATTCTTAAATCAATAGATGTGATTTGACTTAAAAAAAAAAAAAATCCCATTGAAAGCAGTTGGTCTGAAGGAGCACCACCCAGTGCAGCCTGAAGTCGAATCTGCAGTGACTGAAAAAGATTGTGAACAAAAAGAGGATTCTGCTATTCGTCATTGTCCCAACTAAACAAAATAATGAAATCTAACAGTAAATGTATGCCTTATTGGCATTGTTTCCATTTTGTAAATCTAGAGAGATAAAATACTGAGGTTTAGAGTACGTGAGCTGACAGCATCTTTTCAGTGATACTGTGATAGCCAAGGCTCTGAAAATGTGTTTTCAAACTATGGATTTTATTGCCTGTGTGTGTGATGTGTGAATACTTGAGCATATACATGCCTTTCAAATGAGCCCTTTAGATCTAAGATCCCATTTCCTCCATATAGTCAACAAAGACCATAAAGCAATTTCTATAGGAGCAAGAGTTCACACAGAAGACCAGAAAGCTAAAAATTCCCACCAAACCAGTTCAGACACAATGCACAGCTTACCTGTTGTCTGTCTGCTTCCAGGAGCAAAGCGACCAGTTCATCTGGCTTGTTATAAATGTCTAGCTCAGGCTGAGAGGAACTGCTTCCTAACCTCCTTTGACTTTGGGGAGAGTTTTATTAGGCCCTTGATTAAGAGTTTTGATGGCAGTAGAGCCCGTGTTTGCATGGCTGTCTCTAATATTATGCAAACTCTAGGGGAAAAAAGTATTTTATTCATTACTGCATTGAAATACCTTTCAGCAAACCACACCCCCATCCCCAAATGGGCATGGCTGGATTCCACATAACAAGACATCTCTCTCTATGCTTTTCAGCAGCAGATCAAATAAAATGAGAATGACCAGTATATGATCCTATCTCCTGAGAAACATTTTTCCTGATGGGAGACTCATCTGCCATATTTTAGACAGTGTCTAAAAAACCTTGTCACTGCTATTGCCTTGGATGTCTCTGAAAGAATACTTTAGCACCCAGCCCACATTTCATCATTAATAATATTTATGTAATGCAGCTGCAAGGCTGAGCAGCACATTACGTCACCTCAGCTGAATGGAGAGCAAGTTGCACTTTATAGATCACAGCACTGACATGTTTGCATTATGTATGCTGGAATTCAGTAATGTAAAAATTAAATAATAAGAACAATTAGGCTGGATTCCGGATTTTAAAATTAAGGTTGTTGTACGAAGATGAAAACGTACTTCAGCATCTTGGGGGTTTTAACTTTTTAATGTTTAAATCAACTTAGAATTTATTTTTTTGGAATGCTGAGGTAATTATTTTTATATGCAATTTTGCTAAAACTAATTTGTGAGCCCCTGAAATACAGTGAAAAACTAGTGGAATCTATTGAGGAATCCTCACATCCATGAGCAAGCTTCAAATATGGAGATCTGAATTATTTTTTTATGCTAAAGTGTGTGAATATCCCTTATTTAGGGCATCTGAACACCAAACTGCCAGTCCTTCCTGGATTGCTGTGAGATGGCATTTGCACTACAACAGAGTTCTCAGCACTTCTGCTCACAGCAGCAGAATTAAACATGTCCATGCAGTTGACAACTTCAGTTTCTGACAGAGTGAGTTTACTGTCCAGGTTTTGGAATGTTTTGGATTGTAGCTGTATGGTGAAAAACTTCACCTCTACAAGTTTGTGTTTTGCCTCTAATCCACGTCATGGTGTCTTCGAGCACACAGGGTTTCACCCTTGCTGCATGCCTGGCAGAGATTTATTAATTGCAGCTACTTGGATGGAACAGAGTAGAAGCACAGAGAGGATAAATGACTTGGCAGGGCCAGAAATAGAATCAAGATTTCCTAAAACCCATTCCAGTGCCTCAACCACAAACCTATTCCTGGGAAAAGACCAGGAAGTGTACCATACCATTTTCCCCCAAATTTATTCCATTAAATCACTGCAAAAAGGTCTGTGGACATTCTTACTACAGTTTAAATAGTAGCATAATTCAGTTTATCTTGAACCTGTTCCCAACAGGCTTGAGACAAATCAAAACATCTGTGCAGTGCAGGTATTAGTTTTATTTTTAAGCCCACTGTTTAACTGTTGATGATTTCTCATACCCTGAGTTATGGGTCAGAAGAATTACACCTTGTAAAATTCAGAGATACTCAGATTTCGGGACTTTTGTTCAACTAATAATTACAAGCGGCCCACTTCTTACAGAATCGCTTCTCTATGAATTTTAGCATTAAGCTTTTAGCTACAATCACTCTCCACAAAGCTCAGAAAATTCTCTGTTGTTTTAAACTCATTGTTTAAGAGTTTGTACAAAACAGCTCCAGAGGCAGTTTCACCATTCCAAGGGACCGTGACTGGTGCAAATACCGGCAGTACTTCTTTTAGCTTTCTCCCCCAAAATTCCCTAATAAACACTAGAAGTGAGTTTGCCAAGTCTGTGCTTACAGGCGTAATCTCCTATTGACACATGTATAAATTACAAGGCGAGAAGCACTATCCAGTCACAGGGTAACGCTCTATCAGTGAGATTTCTGGGATTTTTGAGCAGTGTACTCTGTATATGGCAACTGCTGGCTAGTGTTTGCCTATTCTTCACTTGCTTAAAACCTCTGGTTTTGTCTCGAGGGTCCACATAAGGTCAACTTCCCACCCCCCAACAGTGGCATAGAAAACTGCTCTGAAGGTGGAAGAAAATGCCTCTCCTCACTGAGCAGCCAGTGTTGATAAAACAGCTCTCTGTTGGAATAGCTCTAAGGGCAAACAGTGAGGAGGTTTACCCATTCAAACAAAGTTAAGAGTGAGCAAATTCTCTTAAAGATGTACCTATGTCTGAGATCTTTGTTTCGTTTTCAGTTACCTGATAAAAAATAAAGATAAAGCCAAGAGCAGGCTGCATTGAAAAAATCCTCTGTGCTCCTGAAAATATTTCCTTTGTGTTCAGGACAGAAACATAAGAGCAGGCCGCTTTAGCTAAACTTGTAATATTTTTAAAAAATAAATAATAAACTCTCGTATGTATATATATACACACATATTGAGCCCTTTTTAACCTTTGCTTTCTAACTGTTTCTGGAAAAGAACAAGAATGGGGAAAGTACATGTTTTGCCATGTCTAATTTACTCGCTTTTATGGGCTCAGTTCTTAAGAGAAAACAATCAAAGGTGAAGCTGTGTGATTTGTAAACACAAGGCTGTGGTTATATCATGAAATTTGCATATAACTCTGTCACCTGTTTCCACTTGCTTGTCATCTCATGGAGTTTCTGATGGCATCTCCGCAAGGACTTTCCTAAAGACATGTCCACTGATAAAGTGGGTCTGTGGGGTTTTCTTAGGGGTTGTCTGGCTTGGGGATGAGATTTGACAGGTTGGTCCAGTTTCAAATTTAGATGAAGGCCAAACTGGAAATTCAAGATGCCGTTAGGAGAGGACCACAAATGAGGAAGGAGTTCAGCCCGAAACATGGGGGCAGGCCAGAACCGCCTCTGCCACGCACACCAGGATCAAATAATGACTCAGAGCTCCCTGAAAGAGATGCAAGTCAGGAGCCTGCCCCACACAAACACACCTCCTCCCGCTTCCAGGGGTGCACCCTTTGAAGTAGATGTCCTGAAATTCATGTATAGGTCCCCAGGGATGTGCACGATGGCTCCATGTGCAGCTCCTGTTAAAGGGGAGGAAGACACATCCTGAAATCCCCTGCTCCTCCTTCAGCCTCAGCTTCAGCTGGTTTTACATTTTCTGCTCCTTGGGGGTGGAGGCCTCCTTTCTGCTGCCCATCAGCACACTGGCCTTATGGCCTCCTCCATGCAGCCAGCCTCACACCGAGGCACCGCTCTTCTCCCAGGGCTGAGCCTGCTCTAAGCTGACTCAACAGGCATGGGATGCTCAGCAGAACCGTGCTGTGGACTACCCATCTTGCTGTCTTGGGGCCAAATCTTCAAGGGCATGGAAAGGCCTTAGCAAACAGGCTGTTGTGAATGTTTTTGGGGTGGTCTTGGGGCTGTCAGGACAGCATCCTCCTCCGTGCTGTTCCCCAGTGGCTGCCTGGCCACAGGCAGGGAGTAATTTCTGCTGCCGCAGCCCAGACCCAGCAAACCTGTGGCGATAGACCCAGTGCGGGGGTGTGCTCTGTGTCGTGTTCCTGGGCTCACTCCCACCCTGCAGTCCTCCAGTGTACTCCCATGGATGGGTCCTGCATCATGAGCTGCTCCTCTTGCACCAAGATCTCTCCAGTGAAACCCTTCCACATCTGCCCAGCCGGCCCTGCTCTCCCACTGCAAAAAAGCATCCTGCTGGCCTTCCAGTGTATATTCTTGATTTAACAGGTTGTTACACAACCTGACCATTTCTTTGCTTCCCTCCCAGCTGGCATTTTCCATGGTGAGAAGTTCAGATCTGTTCAGTGAGAGCAGGACCACATCAGCAAAGGCAGAGCAGACAGACAGCTTCACCTTCTCGAGAGCTATGAGCTCATTCGCAGAGATAGAGCACTTAAAATGAATTAGTGTATTCCAACACAGCAAAAGCTATAAATAGAGTGCTTATAAATAAACCAGTTTTGTCCCTTGCTCAGGCACCAATTCAGCAGTCTCTTCCTCTGTGTCTAGCACAAGCACATACTTACGTCCCGCTGATTGCGAAGGGACAAGGCAGTTGCTTTCAATCAGGCATGTTTTGCTTAATGTAAGCCATAATGCTAAATCTATCCAGGTACCAGCCCTTCTTTCCTGTTAAATCAATAGTGCTTAGAAGCCTAAGTCCCCACTGTGAATCGGGGTTTTACATTTTAAGACAACTTCTATGTTTTATGAATAAGAGGTAGATGTTTCCTGTTTCGAAAGCTTCTGTTTGCCCTTCCTGAGGGACTACTCTACCCTGCATAAGGAAGCTACTATTTGCATAGCCCATCTTTCTTATTCCAACACATGAGCAGCCTCCTTATGTTGTGAAAGAGAAAACATCACAACTGTTAGCAAATCTGCTGAAACAAGGTTTAATTTGAAAGCAAACGCGTGCAGTCATCACATATAAGCAACTCTAAACAGACAGTGCTATCGTATCAAACACATTTTGGTAGGCCGAGTCAAAAAACCCTGAATCTTTCAGAGATGTGCATTTCTGGATTGGCAGGAAGAGCCAAAACATATGGCTCAAGCACATCTGCTTGGCCAGACGCCCTGAGGACGGTGTTGGCATACCCAAGGAAGTGGCCAAATGTTTGATATTATCCCCTGCGAACTTGGATACAGGTTCACGCCACCACTCACACCAAATATGCCCAGAGTGAATATATGCACCGGACGTCATTATGCAGAGATGCTTAACATGCCCAAATTGGACTCTTTGAGTCCATAAGCAGTTTTTTATACAGCTGACAAGACCTCAGTGACTCAGGCAGGGAGCCTGGTGTGAGTGGACAGAACCATAATTTGCACCATAATTTCAGTTCTAATACACCATCTCTACTGGCAGTATCTGATTTTGCAGTTTAAGCCTAGCTTGAAAGCTGATACTGACACACAGAAATACCTGAGGTAATAAATTAGCTTAAATACAACCGTTATTTACCTGCAAATTGCAAACATGGTTTTGCCCTTGCCACGTTTGCTAGCTCAAGAAATGTCATGTGGATATGTGAGATGCCTCTGAGCGCCTGCCATCGGGTCACCGGCCTCTCCAATGAGTCTCGCTGCCTCTTTAACCATTTTCTCCTTGGCTGCTCTTTACATCAGAGTGCAAAGCTTTTTCCTCGCAGAAATGCTGTGTATTCCTGCTTACCACCCTCTGAGCATTTTATTTTCTTTAAATTTAGCTGCAAGCTCATTTTCTTTGCTTATTTTCACATGCTTTCTGTACATGCACCAAAAATACAATCATCAGTGCTTTGTCTTGTTTTTAAATACAGCAGCTAGTTCCAGAATAAGCTGGTGCAAGCAAATGAAAAATCTCCCACATTCACATCAGCTGTGCAGCAGACACAGGCTGAAAGCAGAGCAATGCCCAACACCAAGATACTGGCTTTTGAAATGGCCTTTTTCCCCAGCCTTAAAAGCTAGTTCTTCTAATTCAACCTCAGCAATGGGAAGAATGTCATTTTAAAGAGTTCTGACATAATTATTGCCGTATATTAAGCTTAATGCTGGGGCTGAATTTACACACTATTAAGTCACGCATTTTAAAAAATCCCTTTCCATTCCAAGATGCCAGGATATGTTGATCTTCAGGTTGCAGAACAAGACCTTCTCCAGGGCAAGCGAAGCAAATTCTTTTTTGTTTCAATCTCTTTAAATGACAGAGCTCTCTGTATTTGTATGTGCACAGGGTAGGAATGGTTTCAGTATCCTATGGGCTGTCAAATGATGACTGTTGGACTCTTCCACCCTGCCTCTGAAACTTTCTGAGCACAAAAATCTCTAAGCACAAAACACTCTGCAGACCCCCCTGGTCTCCTACAGGGTTTGAGAGAGCTGTTAGGTTCAACTGCGCACCCCACCAGGCAAGATCAACCCCATTTCTTGCTGAAGGTTTCTCCCGTCTCTTGTTGAAAAGTGGGGCAGAAAGCACTTTTGGGTTGTTCACATCTGAGCCAGTTCACAGAAATCCAGCCTACAACAACATTTCACACCCTCTGAGTCCATGATGATGATGGCTTTCCAGGATCTTGTTCTGCACTCCTGTTCCCTTTAAGGACACACAGTCTTCTCATTTCTCCTCACAAGAGAAATAATTTCTTTGTGTAACTTTGATTTTTTTTTTAAGGAAAATGGTAAGAACATTAAAAACAGTACAAAATTTTATTTTATCTTGGTCAATGCTCAAAAAATCTTACCCTTTAAAACAAATTTATAGTGTCTTCCAGCCATGGTGTCTGGAGATGCCTAAAGAATCTGCCAATGTCACCTGGACCTTAAGAACAAACACATTCATCTTGAAAGAAGACAGATTAAAATAAAGGGCTGAACACTACTCCCACAGAAATTTACCCAGCAGAAACATTTCTAAGGCACCAAACAAACCCTGCAGTGGCTGAGTCCTCAAATATTCTGTATTAAGTACTGTCTCTGGAGAGGTGCTTAAAAATTCATAATATGGTGTATCTATTGATGTATTTAACGGAACTCTGGAGTAAGGAAGTAGAACTCTCCACCACTGTCAAGATAACACTGCCAAATTTTCCTTTGGATCTGTACACCTCCAGATGAAAACCTGAGTTCCCTAGGGGCCCAGATATTATAGTTGGAGCTGACAGCTTGGATCTCTATTGTGAGAAATTATTCATGATATTAGCAGTTCTTTCCTCTTAAGGCAAGCATGTGAAATATTACATCTTCACTCACATTTCCTGCAATAACCTGATACATAACTCAGTATTAGGAGACGTTCATCAGCAAAAACAAACGTGTAAGGGTTAGTGCAGCAGTATAATATAACAGAACTCGATACCAGGATGTAGCTGCTGAAATGAACTTGCAGAAAATAGCAACTATATGGACATTTCATCAAGTGAGGAGCCTTTTAGGGAAGGCAGAGAGATACATGCAGTGTGAGGCTTTCTCACAATATATCACACCTTTCCTCTGCATGAGAGAAGTTCAGCTTCACAGCAGAACTGCACTCTCTATTGCACTGTGAAAATATTTGCCCTTTTTTAATCTGTTACTGCAGTCTAACACTGTCAATAACCTAATTGTTGAATATATGGGAGCAAGCTGTGGGTTGCTATTGAAATGTTTCCCCTGAAGATCTGATATCAAGCACGCAAGAAACAAGGGAGTTTAAGCCCTGCTTTGGAACAGGGCAGAGCTCCTCCTTGGGTCATGGTTTTCTGCTTATGTGACTCCTAGCTCAGAATTTATCCTTCAGGAATAGTGAGGCATGAAGAGAGGACACAAGCAGGGAACACACACCACACACACATGAATGAAAGCAAATTTCAGTCGTTAGGGAGTCTCAGCTTGAATAAAGTGCAAATTAAATCAACTGCCATTATTCTCTGCATTTGACCAAAACCTGACTGTGCCTCAAAGGCTCTGAATAAGGTAGTTTTTTATAACCTCCATATTCTTATATGTTAAATCCTACTTTACCCTGAGCAAATGGACAAGGATGCAGTTGATGATATGACTTAAAAACTTTTGATTCAGGTTTCACTGTGTAATCATCTTGCAGAGCGTAGGCTCTCTCTGCTCGCTCAGGCCCACGTTATGCAGGCTTTGAAATACAAAGAGCAGCAAAGAGAGAGTGAAAACCCTTCTAACTTCAACATCCGAGTGACCCCGTTCTCCTTCTGAAAAGGAGATTGAGGTTTGAAAGGACATGCTTCCCTGTGATCTATACGATTTTAAGTAATCATAGGCACATATGAGCAGCTGTAAAATCCTAACAAATGAAGCTTAACAGTTCTACAGTGGTATTTAATTTATACTTTTCCAAATGTGTTTGAAAATAAGAGTTACAGTCTGCAGCTCCTATCTGCACTGGATAACTTTATATGGCATCTGCTTTTCCAGAATGCAGCAATCCCTGAAGTACCCAAGGAAGTCTCAAGTCTCAAGAGGTCACAATGCAGAAGAGTTTGACCTGAATTAGCACAAGGTTTTGCAGCACCACCTGTAAAATCGCGTATTGCTGGAACAAGGACGAAGGGCAGGAGCATGAGGTAGGCAGGGATCCTTTTCCATGGCAAATAATGCTCCAGAAAAGGTGGATGCGCCAGGGATGGGAGCAAGTCTGGTCTTGTTGATCTGCAGTGGTGAAAGGAGATGGGGTAGTTGTGCCTTCTTCCTAAGAGGGCTGCTCCTCTTTCCCAGCAGTAAAGCTGCCACAGCCCCATCCTGCCAGCAACAGCAGCACCCAGTCCAGCACTTCGGGGCTCTGCACAAAGTGGGCAGCGGGGCCCCGGCAGCCCTTGGCAGCCCTGCCGTAGGCAAGTGAATGCTCTGTTGACCCCAGATAAATTCACAATACTGCTCTGAAGAGGGTAAAATTTTTTCACAAAATTACAAATGGAAAGATTGAAGAAATTCCTTATGACTTATCTTGTGGCTAGTGGCAGGAATAAAATGTGCACTTCCTGCCTGAAAGCCGTGCCTTTACCCATAAGGCCACCCTCTCGTCCCACTGACATAGCTGAAGAATTACATTGGGTGAGTCACCAGTAACTATTTATATTTGAGGGCTTAGAGCACTTGCTGTTAACCAGAACACAGAAGTTGTGCCGAGCTGATGCAGAGAACAACTTGTGGATGTCCAGGGAGGGTCTCACTTGCATTTCCAATCCGTCCTCCCACACTATCTTTGTCATAGGGCAACAAGTAGCACAGTGGCATTTTTATGTGTTGATTTTTTCCCCACCCACTCTGATTTCCGCCTCCAATTTGACCTTTTGTTTGCCACAGATGTCCACTGGAAAGGCAACTGGGTCGCCACATCACGTAAGACCAAACATTCTGATGGACAGAAGTTCAGTGGTCCCCAAGATACATTTCTACGTATTTTCTGCTACAGCTCAAAGGTGCAAAGACAGGAGCTGAAATGTTTGTGTGGTCCATTTTATCCAAAAAGGGATTCTTGCAACATTATGTCTACAAAGAATTAAATCGGCAAAATATGTATTTGCACAGGCTACACCTTTGGGAGGTGTAAACCTGCCTAATATTCTGTAATTCCCATCCACTGGCAATACAGTCCTCTCTCAGTGTGGAATTTACTATGGCCTTTTCAGATTAGGTTAAAAAGTCCAGATTCAAATGGAAGAATAAATAATTGAGCATTATTTTAAATGCTATAATAAAGCTATAATCGATTATTAAGGTAGGTTTAATACATGATGATTCAGTAGTTAAGAGTCCAACAGGTTTCATGTAACCAGAGCTCACAAACATCTATTACACTTCCTTTTGATGTGCTTATAACCATCTATAATAATTATGTATGTAACACACTCATAAATCCACTGACTCTGTATTAAAGCTCTCTGAACCCTTCCTAAATGGAATCTTAATACAAAGGGTGAGAAAGGTACTCCATTATGGAAATAGACCCAGATATTAAGAGATATCCAACGTTAACAATTTCAAATGCACACAAGGGTACAACAGTGTTTTGCCAGTTGGGTGCAACTATGTGTGCAAAGCATATTCTAATGAAACTGGGAAAGAAATCAATACATATATTCTGAAAACAGTGACCTGTAGAGTAGCAGATCTCTAAATGCTGCCCTATTAATATCTGCCTCACTGCAGATGCCTATTAATATGTCTTATTTTTGTTCTTTCAAAGAAATTATCTTTTCTAGATTTATTTTTTTACTTCAAAACAATAATGAAAACATAGATATGTATTTCTAAACATAAGTCAAGAATTAGGCCAAATCTTGCTCTTCACTGCAGCCATTATCCTGAGAGTGAAATTTGAGCACTTTGTAGCAAAAGCACAGTACTGTCTTGGAAAGAAGTTCGCATGGCAGCAGCCTTACTGGTTTAATAAAATGCAAGTTTTGTCTCTCCCACATGCAAATTTTTTTTCCCATAGACTTCAGTGGCCAGAAGCTCGAACACAATCTGACTATTTTGAAAAGAAACTAATAGATGGATTAATGCAAAAGCGAAGTGCTTAGACCCTTTTGCATAAGTTTGCGCACTGGATAGTCAGCAGAAGAATTTCTCAACATTTCTGGCTCCCTGAGGAAAGAAAAGAAGGAGGCATTTTCATTTTTCAGATATGCATTTATACTGTATAATCCTGTGCAAGGATTGCCTCAGCTTGATTGTTTAATCATTTCTTTAAAACAATGCAAATGGAAGGCAAAGTTATTTTGATTCACCACAGGCTGAAAGGCCTTGGCTGAGATTTCATACCAGACAATAGAAGAAAGACTGCAAAGAGATAACAAGGAAAACATGATTAAATCACAGAAGTGACATAAAATCAATAGAAGGAGGCAAGGATCAATAATTCTTTGCTCTGAGTAAGAGTCGGTAGCTCTTGTACTCATTTTCAGATTTTTCCAAGATTATTTCCTGTTTGATTTGTGTAGACAGAGACTTTCTTTACAATATTGCTCTTTTAGAATTTTTGTTAAGATTATTCTTTTGTAGGTATTTATTGCCTAATTCATTACCTACATTGGTTTCATTTGTGTTGGCTTATACAGAAACCTATGACTAATAGCAAAATAACAAGATAGAGCAATTATTTAAGAAAAATTAATGTGAATTTATGGCCGTAGTAAAAGGGAATTTTCAGCTTTTCATAGCTGTATGGCAGGTTTCACTTAGTTCTTAATTTATTGTGTCAATACACAGTATTTGTTACTAAACATTCAGAAGACAGCAACAATTCATTAAATCCAGACTTTCCAAACCAGACGAGATGAAGCAGAGATATTCACAGCCATGGAGTCAGAAGGATCTATTGCATTTATGCTGGGATGAAAGAGGAAGAGAACCAGATAAATTGCATTCTGCAAATTGCCTGAGTTTTACAAACGCATCACAGACCTGGAAGCCTATTTCTCAAGTTTTTCTGAAAATGCCTGTTACAAAGCAGCCCAATGCAATACCATACTCCAGTAA
Organism: Mystacornis crossleyi; assembly: GCA_013400655.1. Taxonomy (NCBI): domain Eukaryota; kingdom Metazoa; phylum Chordata; class Aves; order Passeriformes; family Timaliidae; genus Mystacornis; species Mystacornis crossleyi. The sequence continues at coordinate 78,341 of VYZQ01009556.1, forward strand.
AAACACCCTGTACAGATGCAGACCCACAGCACCACTGATTCATCCCATGGTGCATCAGGAAGAGAATATAAATGGTCCTGGTCCTGGGTTAACAATTAACACAGTGCCAAACCCCAGCCCCTGAGAACAGTTCCTCTATCTCTTTGCCATTGGGTCTAAGGATGTGACTGCCCAAATGTTCCAATGTGCCACTGGAAAGCCCTAAGGTGGTTGTGCAACATCCACAGACCCCAAAACATCATCATCTTTCATAACAGTCTTCTGTGGGGTTATCCTATTGTACCAGCTGCTTTGACAGTTTAATATTCATCAGTCAGGCTACAGGAAACACAAGTCTGTCTTGCAAACCTCAGCAGGTAAAGTTATTTTTTCTTTGCAATCTAATGCTTTTTCTCTTAGGTTTCATTCTAGTCTGGTTTTCATTTGGATCATCAAAGTTTATTTAGGACAAGGGGAAAGGGGTTTAAACTGAAAGAGGGCAGGTTTAGACTAGATATTAGGAAAAAATTCTCTGCTGTAAGAGTGGTAAAGCCCTGGCACAAGTTGCCCAGAGAAGCTGTAGATGCTTCATCCCATCCAAGTATTCAAGGCCAGGTTGGATGGGGCTTGGAGTAACCTGGAAGGTAGAAGGTGCCTCTGCCCATGTCAGGGTAGGTGGAAATAGATCATTTTTAGGTCCCTTCCAACCAATATCATTCTACGATTCTATTATTATTTCTTCCTTATGAAGGTAGGAAAATAACGAAGTGCTTACCTGGATGACTCTCTTAGTTGGTATTTAAAATACCGTCAAACCCCATTGCAGTTTGACTATTTTGACCACAGTGGGAGTTTGTCCCAAGGGCTTGGTAAAGTCATGGTGGTTGGTGACATCAAACTGCTTTATGCCCCAGGAGGATTTTAGCTCTTACCGTCAAGAACCACCTCAGTTCATTCTGATGTCCTTCCCCCTTAACAGTTTTTGAAAAGGCTTCACTTCAGATACACCAGTGTGAAGTGGGGAAAACACCATGACTAAAGGCCCCCCAAAAGCAGTGAGGGGTACAGAGAGATTACCTCCAAGTATATCCTATGTATAATTATCTCCCAACTTTTTTGTTCATTTCCTCAGGTGCTTTGACTTCAACTACTTTCAAACACACCTGATTGTATTACGATAAACTTACTAAAATTGCAGCTAATGGAGCTCTTCACAATCTGACCTTGATCCTCTGGCCAGATGAAGCAGAAAGGCACTCAAAAAAGCCCACTCTGGTTTTTCTGGAGGTGGCAGAAATTTAGAAAGAAAGATATTGTAAGGACAAACAGAAAAGAAAATGTCCCACAGCTCTGAGGGTCAAACAACTGTTCATCTTTAAGTATAAGGAATAAGAAGTCTTAACACACTCCACATATGCTCTGCGTGACTTCTACATAAGCAGAGTGCAGAAGGCATGGATCGCTCCTGGCTCAGTGATCATAAGGAGGGGAAAAAAAAGAGAAAATCAGCTGAACTATTTGGTCACTAAAATGCCCCACAAAGGTGGAGAAAACAGCTGGAATAAAGCTGAAATGGCAGGAGTTTCAGCTGTGTGTTAGTGCTGCCTATTTTGGTAATAATTATGTCCTTNAATCATCTCACAACATTTCCTTTCAAGTCCATGTTCAGTCCTAAATATGGTTCAGAAAAAGTCAGCAGGAGACACCAACAACTGTCAAATTTTGTTCTTTGGAAGCTCCCCAAAATAGAGAGCACAGTTTGCCAAGGTTCAGAGGAGCTGAGCAGCCATTAACTTCATAGCTCCTTCCCATTCAAGCCTATTCTTCTACAAATTAAAAAGGCTTCTGAGACTAGATAATATAAATATAGTATAAATATGCTACAGGGAATACTTAATACAGCACATACATTAGAATCAGGGATGCACCTTTAAAAGCACAGTTTCTTGGTTTTTATTTTCTTACCCTGTAAATAAAGTGGAAAAACCATGTATGTATTTCGGGGTGTATAAAGCTCCTTCTAGTGGTCCTCTAAAAACAGAAAAGGAGGAAAGAGAGACGACTCCAGCATCTCCACTGTTTAGACAGGAGATTAGAATTTGGCAGGGATATATCAAATTACACCA